>OY804602.1:19223991-19441824 GCA_963680895.1 Fragum sueziense | reverse complement strand
ACATATGGACAATAATTTTATTCATAATCAATCTCTTACAAGTAAACAAATGAATACCAACAAACAACTGTATTCTCCAGACAATTTTTAACCATTTACCAAACAACAAAATTTTAGGGCAAACCATTTTGAACACTGCTACAGATAACAAAATGGATTCTGTTAAAAATAGAATTTGTGTATAATAAAGAACAGAAAATATTGAGACAAAAGGAGAAACTGCTGGTTATCAGCAGTTTCTTCTATGTTTCAATGTTTTCCCAAACCTATCCTTATAGGGACGTCAAAACCAGGTCTTGTTTGGGAAAGGGTTTAAAGAAAATTGTTGTCGTTTGCAGCCCCTTTCAGTTTGGACCTTTGTAAAGGAAAGGGATTGTCATGGTGGGGAATCAAGTGATTCAACAATTCAGAAAATCATCAATAACAAGGGCAGATCCAGGATTTTTTCCAGGGGGGTCCAAGCAAAAACTTTTTTCCAGGGGGGGGGGGGGGGGGGGGGGGGGGGGGGTCAAAGCCCAAATTATGGCTTATAATGTTGTAAATATGTAATGTTATTGATTTTTTAGTTTGACCGCGGAATGACCTGCTTCATTTGCATACTCACTTGGACGAGTTTATCCGATAAAAGGTTTGTCGGGATTTTTCAGATAAATTGCACGAGATTCTCTACTCTCAATGTGTGCCTTTCAAAGTCGCCTGTTCGAATAGCTCAATTGGTAGAGTCGTCAGTTTAGGAGTTTGAAGGTACGGGGTTCGAATCCCCACTCAACCAATTTATATTTTATATATTTTATATATATTTTATTTTTATTTTTATCTTTTTTTCTTAGATTTACAACTCTGTTCATCTCCTATCCCCCTCGTTGGTGACATGAAGACGCCAATGGCGATCGAGCTCCTTTCTTATTTTAGGTAAAGATCATAATTTTACTGACTCCAGTGGCATTTGGACAATTTTTGGTCTACACAATTATGTGGAAGATTGATTTCTTTTGTAGTTCTGCTGCTTCTTCACAAATTATCCTGGTTCATTAAAAACTATTTATTTTGCTCTTGGTCCAAATACACATGGCTTGTTTGTGACATTAGTCGTCCGCGGGGGTTCTTTACACGTCTTTCTACCACTGACAATATTTCAAGTCATTATATATTGATTATGCTTACTTTATTTGGAAAAAGCATAAAAAATGTGACCCTTACGGTTCGAATAGGGTAATGTGAATAAGAAAGGTAAAATAGAAATCCTTCGGATAAGTAAAAGAAATGATCCTGCTTGGTATTCGAACCTGGATCCGATAGGTTTCAAACCCAAGGCGCACCCTATTGAGCTAACCAGACTGGTGTAAATATATGTTACATTACAAATACTTAACATAACGTTCTTCGATAATTACGTATTTAACCTGATTTACCTGTTTTGAAATGTGCAATTATTTAAATGAGGTAGGTCATTCCGGGGTCAATATAATTTTATAATACACTAAATTAATATAGTCAAATTTCAATTTTCTACCAATGCCAGGGGGGGGTCCGGACCCCCCCACCCTCCTCTAGATCCGCCCATGAATAATTCTGTTGATATGTGACCATTTGAATTCGTTTTGAAGCTGAGAAATGGATTCAATGGATATGGTCAATCTTTAAAAAATTCTGCTGATTTAAAATTATTGCTGACAAAGTAAAATTTAAAATGGTTGCAGTGCTTCTGAAATATTTTGAAAATCTACTTGTCCACGGACAAGTATTGATCCAAAATTGACTTGTCCGTATCAAAAATCAACTTGTCCGTACAAAACCCATATACTTTTCCATAGCTTTAATGTTCATTTGTTTATTGCATATCTATTATGACTGTCTAACCATTGTCTACAACAAAATTTGTACATTTAACTATCAGTAATTACACTTTATGAAAAAAATGTGAGAAAAAGAGAAAAAAAAAACAATTTTTTTATTATAACCGGATTTTTCACTTGTCCATGGACAACCTAGCTTTCAAAATCTGCTTGTCCGTATAGGTAAATGCAACTAAACGGACAAGTCGGACAACTTGGGCACTTTTATTTCAGAAGCACTTGGTTGTCAATTACTTTTTTATCAGCTGATTTATGAATAAATCTCTCACACCCAGCAAGTCCCTTACATATGTCTGCCTTCTCTACTTCAATTCCTGTTCAAATATGTCACATGTTTGCAGAATTATTGAAGATTATCTGCAACTGTCACAGTGTATAATCACATGATTTAGAATGTTTGATAATCTTCAATAACTTTGTCAATACTTGACCAATTTGAATTCGGTTTGAAGCAGAGAATGTGGAAAAGTGTCAGAAAAGACATGGATGTGGTAGATTTTTTAAAAATCAACTGATAAAAAAGTTATTGAAGATAAACCAAAATTTTGAAGATATTTGGTAATTATTGCATCACGTGATTATCCACCGTGACTGTTTTGTCTCATGATTCATCGCCAAGAATAATAATGTGTAAATAATAGATGAGAAGTTGTCTTGTAAATGAATCATTTATTTATTCGATAATTGGGTAGACTGTTAACCTGTTTTAAACCTCTCCCAAACGACAGTTTTTGTTTTTGTAACTATAGCTAAAATTTGTGAATAATTAAGCACAGAAAACATTGAGGCAAAGGGAGAAAATGCTGATCATCAGCATTTTCTTCTTTTGCCTCGATGTTTTGACAAGCATAATCTGTTATGGAAGTCAAAATCAGGTCTTGTTTGGGAAAGGGTTTTGGTGAACAAGTACCTAAAAGAGAGAGGATCAGAAAACATTTATGGAAGAGAACATCTATTTTGTCATTTGCAGCAGCTTTTCAAATGGACAAGTCTATTTTTCTGCCATTTGGGAAAGGGTTAAAACAAGTGTTTATCACTCATGAATACAGGATGTTTTAGGTCGAAACTTCTGATGAATACAGTTTGAATCACTTATCTCCTTACAATGATTTTCATGTAGACTAACTTGATCATTATAAATAAGCGTAAACTTCATCTCGTTGTCATCCCAAGCCCTTAGCGGACCTCTAAACCCATAAATCGATGGCTGACATTTAGCACCAAATGGAGTAAAACACCCGTAAAATTTGTAAAAACTCTCAAAACTAGAATCTCCCAGTAATACTATTGCACAGATATGACTAGAAGAAGAATCATGATAATTGAGATCAATTATTGATACTTCGGCTTCCTTTTCAGCTAAATCCTCTTTGGTTTTTGCTGCTTTAACATCACTTTCATCTCTCGTTCCAGATATTCCAGTTTCTGCAATATGATTTCCTATTCCCTCAACATTCTTGAGACTTGCACCTTTTCCACTTGGATATGTAATATTTGTAAATAGACTAGAATTATCTATACTTGGAATGGTTTCCGATATGTTGGTTTGTAATTCTTCGTTGTACTTCGTCTCGTTAGTTTTCATATCGATTTCTTTATCCCTTATAATCTTAAGACTATCTTCTCTAAACTGGAACTTTTCTGAATCAACAGGACTTAAGGGACTAAAGTCACTGTTCAGCTCTACTTGATAATCATTGATGTTTAAAGTTCCTTGTTCAAAGTCCATATCTAAGGTACTAATTCTCCTTTTACACAATGTTTCTGGTTGATGACCACCATTTTCTGAGCTCAAATAATGCTGTCCAAGTATTATAGAAGACACATTAGTTAATGCTATGTGACAAGGCTCGGCATATTTTGAAATATCAGCTTGTTTGGAAGTTTGAGGAAAATCGGATATTACTGCAGCACAGTCGACTTCATCAAAACAATCTTCATGTGTTTCAATCTTATTGTAATTATCACCTTCATCAATTAGATTTGACCCTGGTAAGTCTTCCTGTTGATCATCCAATACTGGATGATCATCTGGAAGACTGATCAGCGTCTCTGTCAGCTGATCATCATCAGCATCATCATCATCAGTTATTATTTTGTCTTGATGATTATCCAGTAAGTCAGTTTCACGATCTTCCCCATCTTTGAGTATTCGTAGTCCAGGCTGTTTGAAGATTTGACCCAGTTTCCACTTGAGACAGACTGACTCGTTGTTCCACATGGCTGTCTTTGTTCTGACAACCTCTTTATGTTTACCACCTGTTGGTTTTACCTGTAAAATTGACAGAAAAGATAAAGGCCAAGTTTTACTAAGCAACTTGAAAATATTTTTGTATGCAATGCATTATGTAAAAGGCCAGTAGGAAGCAATGTCATATGGGGGGGGGGGGGCATTTTTGGCCAACTTAAGGGGGAGGCTTAGCGCCCCCCCCCCCCCCTAGCCCCCCTGTTCCTACGAGCCTGTTTAACAAGACATTTGATTGAACGATAAATATATGCTTCTGGACAATCAGATAGGTTGTTGTGTATCTATGTATTTATGTATCTATATAGGCAAAAATGTTCCTGAATTTGAAGAGGTTCCAGTATCTGTAAATTCTTCGGAACACTCTAGTCCTTATAATTTGATCCTTTCCCAAATGACAAAACATTTGGACCTGTTTGAATACATTATGAATTAACAATCATGTAGTCACATATCCACTTAGTAGAATTACTTGGTGAAAACCTTGATGCAAAAGAAGACAAGAGCCGTCACAGACGGATTATGCTCCCCGAATAAGTGTTTGTCACAAAATAAAAACTATCATACATTAAGCCCCCTTTTCCCATGACGGATTTTTTGTACACACATTATTTATAGAATATGGTCTAGAACATCTCATTTATCACATAAGCACAAAATTAAATTCTGCCCATTGGATGAAGAGAAATTAGAGAAAATCTAATTTTTACATTAAGGCCCCTATTTCCATGACGCAGCCTCAAATTAAGAAACGGAGAAAAAGGTCCCTAGGGATTATGCCAGGGAGTTCACATGTGAAGTTTCATTGAATTTGGTCCAAGGGTTGCTGAGATATGGCTGTGGACGGAAGGACGGATACACAGACGGACAGACAGCATGGCTGTTTTCGGGAGCATAAAAATGCTGATGAGCTACTTTTTCTACTTTTGCCTTAATATTTTCTTTGCTGTTTTCAGTATTTTGAACACAAATACTATCTTTATCATGCTATTTTTGTTGTATACACGAAAGTGTTAACCTAATACCAAATGATGAAATTTTAGACCATGACAAATTCAAAGATGCTGCAGAAAACAATTTCTTTTGAATGAAATTTTAAAACTTTTTGGTCATTCTTGGGAGAAAAACATTGTGAGAAATGAAGAAATTGCTTGTCACAAGCAATTTCTTCATTTTCCACAATATTTTCTGCAGCATTTATCTTGTGTGGGGTCAAAAAGTGTCAATATGTGGGAAAATGGGTTAAATAACAATCATTACCTCTAAAAGAGCCTGTAACAAACAAGCCTGTGTAAATCTAGCCTCATGCTGGTTCAGATATGTTATGAATATTGAGACCGCATGTTGGGACAGTCTAACCACTTCCTCATCGCCATACAACATTACCAGTTGATACTCATATGCCACAGCAATCTCTCTCGCAACCTCTAAAATTGTCGTCTTCACTGCCATATTTGGAATATTTGACAAATGAGACAAAATACGTCTGGCTTTCATTTTTTGTATCAATGTCAAAACCCATCTGAATAATCCTGCGGTACTAAGTTGACGTCCTATGTTTCTCCAAGAAAAACTGTGTTTGCTGAATTTATGTGATGCTCCGAGGACAAGCTCAATTTCATCGTCCGATAATTGAGTACCAAGGTCAAGGCTGTTATCGATGTGTACATGTTTTCTGAGCAAGTTTTGGTATTTTGTAATTTTGGCAAGAAAGCATGATTTTACTGTCATGCAGAAAAGTTCCTGTCTATGTCTTATTTCCTCCTCTGAAACCTCCATTCTGTTGACTTTTTGACCTTGGTAGTCTTCCGAAGGTCATTGTTTACTCCTAGCTCAAGAGGTCAACTGAACTTCAAGTTGAGGTAGCATTCTGTTTTAATCTGTAAAATATAACAACATATTATTGGAATATTCATAGACATGTAAATTTTTTGTATATGAACAGCAATAATAAGCTCCTGTTTATACACAGTAAATAAAATCACAACCAAGCTGTTTCATAATAATTGATTTTCAAATAATCATGACACATTTCCTTAAATATTTATAACCAGATTAACCCCTTCCCAAACAATTAAGCCCAGGTTTTGATGTCCCTCTACAATTAAAATGATAATGCAAAAACTTGAAAAACATTGAGGCAAAAGAAGAAAGTACTAATGAGGAGCTTCTTATTTTGTCTCAACAATTTCTCTGTAATATCAATTATGTGTATACTCCGTAAATATTGACCTGAACCCAGTGAATATGAAATGAGTAATTGTGACACGGTATAATCGATACTCGTCAGCAATCCTCACTGTCGAGCAGAGTCGATAGTTTCCATATGCATTATGACTTTTCATTCTGCACATGCTTCTCATGTTAACATATGCTGGAGGGTGATAATTTCGCATCACAATTACTCATTGCATATTCAACAGGCTCAGGTCAATATTTACGGAGTATTCATACATACATGTATAACAAGCCTTATATTATCTTTAGCAACATCAATAAAACTTTGTTGTCTGCAGGAGCTTTCAAATTGTAACAGTCTACATTTTTGCCATCTAGGAACCCTTTCCAACAAAACATAGTATTATATTGTTCTAATTGAAAAGCTCCTGGCGATGATTTAATCTAGCGACAGCTGGATTGATGTATAATATAGCATAGATTACCAGCTGATTACCAGTATTTTCTTCTTTAGCCTCAATGTTTTCTCAATCTTGATCTATTTCTTTGAAGGATGTCAAAACCACATCTTGTTTGAAAAGAGTTATCAACCATTAATCCACCACTAGATCTACTCTCACCAAGCTGTTTATGAGAATTGATTTTTCCGCAATTATAACACAGCTCAATAAAAGGATAATTATTGTATCCTTCCTGCATCAATTGATTTTATATTGATCTTTTCCTCTGATAGCATTGGCGGTGGATAATCACGTGATGCAGCGATTTCAGAAAATCTTCGATTATTTTTTTAGTACTTGACCGATTTGAATTGATTACTTATACTAGAATAACAAACCCCCTATTTGGAGATCTTGTATAAGTTTGAATCCCCTTTCTGCTGTGGATCCAGGATTTCTGTGAGAGGGTTTTGAACCTACGAATAGGGGGGCAAGGGTGGATCTAGAGGGGGTTTGGGGGTGGATCTAGAGGGGGTCGGGGTCCGGAACCCCTGGCATTGGCAGAAAATTAAATTTTGACTATATAATTTAGCGTAACATTACATACTTAACCCCTTCGCTGCCAGAGTTATATTGGAAAATTGGTTCCTATTTGCCAGGTCATTTTTCAAGAAATAACGAAAATGAGAGCAGTGTAAGAAATCAACTTATAGCTAAAAAAACTATTCAATAACCTTTAAAACCTATTATTTCCTGAAAGATAATTGGAAAAGCTTTCCGATGAATATATTTTTAGTCAATTTTGGGTCACATAATGTTACATTTTACTATCTTGAAATTTGACAACTGAAAAAAATGACGAAATGTCGAAAATCTTACCACCAGCTCGAACATTTATTTCACTTTCCTCTTCTAAATCCAACAAACATTCCTTTTAAAAATAACTCGAATAACAAGTTGATATATTGTCTTGTTATATTAATACAACCTCATCCATCGTACAAAATTTGAGCTTTCAAGACGCATTTTTCACTTTTTTGCACCACGTGTGTTTTTGCCGTCCGCCATTTGTTTCATTTTCTTTCTACAAAGTCAAAATCCCAAGATTTAAGCTATTTTGGGGTAATCTAATTACGAATTTTCTATTTTTAGGAAATGTAAACCAAAGATATATTATCATTGGTCAATTTTACAGTCACGTGACGACTCCATCTAAATATAGAACAAAATATCGTGGGTTTTACTGGTCTACCCTTACGACGGCTCAGGCCGTCATGGGGCAGTATAGCGACATTTTCGCATGACGGCTCAGGCCGTCACGGGGCAGCGAAGGGGTTAATACATTTTAATCCATAATTTGGGCTTGGACCCCCCTGGAAAAAATCCTGGATCCGCCCTTGAGGGCTTCGTTTTCTTAGTAGATCTATTACACAAATTTGACTGAATTTCTGCATAAAAATGAATTAATAAGGCTACAGAGGGGGGTTCATTTGAACCTCCCAAAGCCCCTCTGGATCTGCCACTGCCTTTCACAGGAATCCTGGATCTGCAACAGAAATGCAACACTTTTCAATAGATCTCTAGATCTATATTAAACCTTTCCAAGACTTCAAACATTTGGACTGAGCCACTAGATCCAGTGGCGGATCCAGATGGGGTTCAGGGGGTATAAACGACCCCCCCCCCCCCCTCTGTAGCCTAATTATTTCATTTTCATGCAGAAATTCAGTCAGAATTGTGTAATAGTAGGAAAACGACCCCCCCCCCCCATTTGTTATTTCGAACCCCCCCCCCCCCCCCCCCCCCTCAGAAAAATCCTGGATCCGCCTTTGTAGATTTGTAGATCTAGGCCTATTCAAAAGTTGTTGCAGATATACAGATCTACAAAAAATGAAATGTTGAGACAAAAGGAGAAATTGCTGATTTTTCAGCATTCTCTTAAATTTAAAAAATCTTTACTCCTTATGTTTTACCATGCTTAAGCCTACAATAACAGATTAACTGTGTCGGATTGGATAATCCATTCCAATCGAGACAAAACAGCCGTATAGTAAACAGAGAAGCATAGTTTTCCCAAACAAGACCTGGTTTTGACGTCCCTAATAGATATGGCATGGGAAAACATTGATACAAAAGAAGACACTGCTGACAACCAACAGTTTCTCCTTTTGTCTCAATATTTTCTTGGCTATAACATAAACATTTTTGGCCTTTTTGTGATCAATTACTTTGTCGTATGCAGCAGCTTTCAAATTGGACCGCCTTGAAAGTTTGTTGTTTGGGAAAAAGGTTAAAAACGAGTAAGATACCTAAATACTCACAGTACTTTGTTTCGAAAACGATCCTCAGCATCCAGCTATTTTTAAAGCCACAACGGCTTTGTTGCTCTCGGTGAACACTACATTCAATCATTAATTAGATTTATTTTCAATTCATGGAAACCTTTTTGTAAATCCTGAATGTAAGAATTTGAAAGAAATAAATTTTTTACCCACCAGCATCTTGAATCCTTCCTCGTCTGTCTGTGTTGTCTCCCTTGTATACAGCGACGTGTCACGTGATGAAAGTTGCAGACGAAAATATTGGTAAAACGCGGGCGGTATTCTCACTGTATGGAAACTACTGTGTGTATAGTAAGCTGGGTTTTCCAAAGTCAAAATAAAAATGGCGGACGGGATTTCTGTGCAAGGTAGGTGTCATGTATTTTTGGTCACATACTATATTGAATATGTTCTTTCATGCAACTTGACGGATATTGATCAGCGTGAAGGCAATTGGTTGGAGAACCAATAAATATAGATCTAGCCCCCTTTTTACGAATTTGCCTCGTTTGACTGTAATGTTTGAATGAACACAGTGTCGTGTTGACCTTGAAATCCGAAGCGATAGATTTTGAAAAATCGGTCTGTATTTCCGAATTCCTAATGTTCCTGTCAACAACACAGGGCTAGATGGGTGGAGAAATTGATATTCTTACCTGAAATCTTTCGACAGATCGTCTGTGTAGTCTACATTTGTTGTAATAGGATTCGGTTTTTCGTTTAAACAAATACGTCATCGTCACGCCTCACTGGTCTAAAAATAGATTTGGAATCCTCTATCGTACAAATATGGCTGTGAATCTCGCGAAGTTTTTCCACGATCAACTTGCTGAAGATGACGTTCTAAGAGCTGGATTACCGTAATCATTTGTTGAGAAACATTATAATTAAGAGTTGAGAAGGTTGCTGCACTGTCGTGTACTTTTTAAGAAATAACTAGTTGACAAGTAATGTTTACACATACGGTCCTGCCTTAGATTCGCCGTGCCGCTCGTGCGTACTCGCTTACCCTTTCCAAAACGCCAAATGTCATGTTGGGCCAAATTGAAAAAAGTCTGCAGATGACAAAACGGGTGTGAATGCTTTTAGTGTTTTATGTCAGAGAAAATATCAAGACAAAAGTAGAATGATCATCAATATCCAAAGAAGTTATTCACACTCATTTTGTTTGCTGTGCAGGTCTTTTCAATTTGGTCGATCATCATTTTCTTCTTTTGTCTCAATGTTTTCCCAATAATTTTCTGTTGGGGACGTCAAACCGGTCTTGTTTAGGAAAGGATTTATCTGGAAAAAAAAACTAGAATTTGTCGCTGAATTTGATACCCCCATAGGCTTTCACTAGGCCTACAACAGAGGGCAATAACTCATAAAATACGCAAGGTAGAGTTATGCTCATTGTACGCACACTCCTCCTTGGTGAGATCTATCTACCCGCGAAGTTTCATGATGATAGCTAATTTACTTTAAGACTTTTCGATGTTTTTTCTGGTTAAGCTGCTGAGGAATCTCAAGAAAAAACGTTTGTCATTTCTGGTCTGTCTCCGTATCTGGAATCAATGTTGCATGTTGAAATGCGCAATGTTTCGTAGTTTTAGTTCCCGCCTGCATTATCTATGATCGACTAATATCTCGCTTGAAAATGATAATTTTTCGCTAACACTGTTACGAAAAAAATGTCCGATTCATGACCGATAAACAAAATATTAGACTGGTACCCGGCAACGTTGTTGAGGGATTTCCCATCAGAAATCTATTTTTAGCACACGAGCCCGCGAAAATCATTCCTTATTACACTTTGAAAATGTGCATGCTGTACAGCTGTGTGCAAACCGAAACTAACCCGGTGTACAGCTGGGTGAAACTGTTTTTCTGTATGTGTGGGTGCAATATCTAACCCGAAAACACTGTATGTTTGGGTTTTTCTGGATAAAATCAGATACATGATTCCGAAACTCTTTTGTGATGAACTATCGAATTATATATCCCAAACTATCCAAACGATTTTCATTAAAGAGACATTTCACATATAATTTCTCATAAATTTCACCTTTTCTTTTATCTGAATGAACTGAATTTCTTATGAAAATTCTGAAAAGTTCAAACCAAAGTTTTCCGCCGTTTAAGAGACATATATTTAATCTTGAAATTAAACTCATTGATGGATGCCGCAGTTAAAATGTAAATGAAATTTGTCCTTTTCGTCTCAACTTTAAAGGCGGTTTTTTTTTACTTATCAGCAACATTTTCAAACAACTGATAGCATTTTTTAAAAAAACGCATTAGAATAATCGACCTTGGCATCAAGACATACCTTTCAAAATGAACTAGCAATGTTATGTCTTTTTAGTGTGCTTCAGAAAACGTATGAAATCGATAATCTTACTTCAGTCTTTCTGTATATTTTTTTCAATTATCGTTTTCGTTCTGTGGCACACCCAAAGTGAATATTCACACCATCTATTTATAACTGGTATCGGACTATCCCACAAATGAAAATATACACATAATTGTATAATAACTAAATCGAGTATATCATGCTTTTTTTTCAAAGTGTAATTACAACCAAAGTAAAATTACACAGACGAAATATTGAAACATATCCCTTAAGCTTAACTACGGTATCAATTTCTGCACCCATTTAGTCGTGAGCTGTTTTCAGGAAAATTAGGCATTCAGAAATAAATTCCGTTTTTTAGCCTAACATTTTTTTAAAAAATTTTAAAATCATAAAATTATCAATAATATTTATTCCAAACTATCCAAACGATTTTCATAAATGTGCTCCAGAAAATGTATGACATTAATAGTCTTATTGCAGTCTTTTTGTATATGTTTTTCATAGCTTTCATTATTTGGCTAAGTTGAAATTAAGTTGGGTTCACTATAACTCCTTTCAGATTGCCAGAAACCATTGATTAACCGTTTACCAAACGACAAAATTTTAGGGAGGTCCAATTAAAAATCTGATGCAGATGACAAAATGGGTGTTGTTAAAGATACAATTTGTGTATAAGAAAGCACAGAAAATATTGAGGCAAAAGGAGAAACTGCTGGTTATCAGCAGTTTCTTCTTTTGCCTCAATGTTTTCAAGAGCTATTTCTATAAGGGACGTCAAAACCAGGTCTTGTTTGGGAAAGGGTTAACAAATGAATAAAATGGTAATGGCTGGATAATTTAGGAATCAAAACAAATTTGGGATGTTAGGGTCATTCTCACTGGTGGTGAACTCGGACAAAGCGAGGAACATTTTTCATGAACACAAGGTACAGATACTTCATGTCACATCCGGATTTTTGTAAACAATACACGTGGTATTTTGTTTTACTTCTCTTTCCGTCTTTTTTTAAAGGATGCACTCAAATGGAAGTTACTAAGGTATGTAGATATGATTTATAATACGCACGAAAATATCAGTTTTATCGATCATTATTTTCAAATGTTATAAACGGATTGCAAGTGCACAAAGCGCATATTGAGATCATGTGGGTTGATCCTAATCGCCCGAACGAAATGGTATGATATCACTGTTTATGTTTATCAACTTGCATTGCAAGTAAACAAAAAAGACATATAAATTTACAAATTAAGGCTGTAAATGGCAGTTTTTGGTGTCATGTCATTGAAAATCATTGTGCGGTTTCTTCGTGACAACGTTACAGCATGTTTGCGATGTTATCTTTTTCAGCTACGATGTTTTATGACCACATGTTTGATAAATTAATCGATTGCACTGGACTTAACGGCTCATTTAAACATTTATTCGGTAATATCGCACTGATTTGAGCATCTAACCATAGATTTCCGGCATCAAATTCGAGCACCAGGTACTTGTTTCAATATATATCAATTTGTACTGCCTAACTCCCCTTTCAGATAAATTACTGACAGGTGATGACAATTAGATGACATCATCATCATCATCATCATCATCATCATCATCATCATCATCATCATCATCATCATCATCATATTCATAATCATCATCATCATCATCATAATAATAATCATCATCATCATAATAATCATCATTTTTATCGTTACCTTGGAGTTTCACCGGTAAGACTTTCGTTATGCCTTCTTAAATTTGGTACAGGTGGATAATAAGCTATTAAATGAGAACAAGATGGATCTTGATCAGACAGTGCACATGCAAAGTCTGATCTGGATCCATGTTGGTCGCAAAAGCCTAAATGAACGTTTCCAGATCTATACTGTAATGTTTGCCATTACCATTATCACCATTTATTCTAAGGAGGATCCACTGTTTCACACATCCCAGGCCCGTACGAACAGGGGGACTCTGGAGCCGCCCCCCCATAGTTGGCAAAAATGCCGAATTTTCATCATTTCACATTTGAAACTTATGGCAAATCTAATTTAGCCCCCCCCCCCCATATTAGACACTGGCCCAGACAGGGCCCATATGGAATTGCTTTCTACGGGCATGCATTCTAAAGTATACTAACGGGAAAAGTTAACTGTGTGCATTTCCTTTTCAATTAAAACCTTGACTGCATACGGTACATGAATAAAATTTTACAAATGCACATTTAATCTTTTACTTTCAATAATTGTCAATGTATTACTATACTTGTTATTACCGTAACAATTCCTGAAAGTGGATAAGGATAAGATTCGCTTTTACAAGACATTTTCGAGTGTGAACACCGTTGGTATTAATACATGCCATGCAATTGTCCTTAGAAAACAATAGATGCTGTCTAACCCACTGAAGGTAATGTTGTCAATAACATCGTAGCAAGACTATGGGTATCGCAAGACGTCTGAAACGGATGGTCTAATCCGTTAATCAGCCTCTACTGCTGATAGAACTCAACTCAGGAAGCAATCTATCTGTAACGTTTGCCTTTTTCTGTCGATTTCACAGGTAGTCGTTCCGATAATGGTTGTCTTGTCGGAATGACGTCACGTGTAGACGTTGGATGTGTTGGAATCGTCTCAAAATTGTAGCATGGCAAGTAAATCGAAAACGGTCTAATTAATGGGGGTAATTCGACTGTTTTCGATTTACTTGCCATGCTTCAATATCTTGTATTTATTTCGGTACATTTATGAATAATCCTAAAATTGGCGACCATTTGCATTAGACAAGTGGCTACTTTCTTATGACGGGGAGTATATTTGTGCTACTATAATTAAATCCATTTGTTTCAAGATTTCTTAAAGATAAAATGTTAAAAAAAGACGTCTCACTACATTTCTCCTGAAACAAAAGTTTACGCTCATGATCTGTTTTCATGACTTTATAACATCGCCGCCAAACAATACGACGTCGTTCCCACGTTTTGTGTAATTGACGTTGAAGTGCGTATAGCAAACATTGAATCAAAAGAAGAATAGATATATACTGAAAATAATTTGGCTCCTTTTTTCTTAATATTTTTCTTTCATATTTTCTTAATTAGTACACACATTTTAACTTCTCAACATATAAAATCAATGTATTTTGACATCTAGAGTAGTCAGCTAGACAAATTGGCGGACGGGTAGAAAAACGGACGGACGGGCAAACGAAGCACTATCTATATGGTGGTCATTACTGAAAGCCTTCTAATTGGGGGCTGCAATACCAGATATGCCTATTGTTTTGGAAATGATTATTGTATACCATTAATTCGTCTTTGAAAAAGAATAAATTTTATCTACTACGGTATATATAGACCTAGTGACGTTTTTTCGGACAAACACTAGTGCTTCGTCGGCGTAAATCTAAAACGTCACAAACTCAACTTTATTGAAGCTGCAGTTACGGGATTTTATAACAACACCTACGATTTATCCATATTTAACCGAAACCCCATTCTATTGTTAGGACAAAAGTCATTGCAATTCGAACAGCCATTGAAAATGTTCACGGTATCATGAATAAACCGTACAAGTCCCCTTCAAAAACGTTAACTACGATTTTCACATCGGAAAAAAACTTCTACTCCAAGAATTGTAATACCAACTTCAGAATCAGTCAGAGAAATAAAATAACAAAACTGACAATAGGCTCTAAGTGTCTCTCCGATTCGTCCATATTGTTTTGGGCGGATAAACACGTGCAAATCGTTGTGTACATGCTCAAACTAGTAAAACTGGTTTTTAAACGCGCATTTAAACATGAAGTATCTGTACCTTGTGTTCATGAAAAATGTTCCTCGCTTTGTCCGAGTTCACCACCAGTGATTCTGAGCTTTCAAAATTAGTTGATGCAACACCTTATCAGACAGACATGGCTCATAGCTCTATACTTAGTTGCAATAATGTTACCGAGACTTTTTTAATTTAAACCAAACAATACCCATCATCAAGTTTGTGGCTACGATATCACAGCTACTCTATATCTTGTGTGTGTTTTGTTTTTTGTTTTTTTTTTTTTTTTTTGCTGTTTTCTTTACATGTATCAAAAACAGAAAAGGCTTGGGATTAACAATAAACATTAAGACAAAAGAAGAAAATGCTAATAATCGGCAATTTCTCATTTTGTTTCAATATTTTCCAAGTTGTATTACATAAATTCAGTAAACAAATCTTAACCCTTTCCCAAACGACAAAATTTTAAGGTGTTCCTGAACTTCTAAATTGAAAGCTGCTGCAGTAAGATTATCGATTTCATACGTTTTCTGAAGCACACTAAAAAGACATAACATTGCTAGTTCATTTTGAAAGGTATGTCTTGATGCCAAGGTCAGTTATTCTAATGCGTTTTTTTTAAAAAAAAAAAAATGCTATCAGTTGTTTGAAAACGTTGCTGATAAGTAAAAAAACGCCTTTAAAGTTGAGACGAAAAGGACAAATTTCATTTACATTTTAACTGCGGCATCCATCAATAAGTTTAATTTCAAGATTAAATATATGTCTCTTAAACGGCGGAAAACTTTGGTTTGAACTTTTCAGAATTTTCATAAGAAATTCAGTTCATTCAGATAAAAGAAAATGTGAAAATTATGAGAAATTATATGTGAAATGTCTCTTTAATGAAAATCGTTTGGATAGTTTGGGATATATAATTCGATAGTTCAACACAAAAGAGTTTCGGAATCATGTATCTGATTTTATCCAGAAAAACCCAAACATACAGTGTTTTCGGGTTAGATATTGCACCCACACATACAGAAAAACAGTTTCACCCAGCTGTACACCGGGTTAGTTTCGGTTTGCACACAGCTGTACAGCATTCGAATTTTCAAAGGGTAATTACAACAAATGTAGACTACACAGACGATCTGTCGAAACATTTCAGGTAAGAATATCAATTTCTCCACCCATCTAGCCCTGTGTTGTTGACAGGAACATTAGGAATTCGGAAATACAGACCGATTTTTCAAAATCTATCGCTTCGGATTTCAAGGTCAACACGACACTGTGTTCATTCAAACATTACAGTCAAACGAGGCAAATTCGTAAAAAGGGGGCTATATTGATTGGTTCTCCAACCAATTGCCTTCACGCTGATATCCGTCAAGTTGCATGAAAGAACATATTCAATAGTATGTGACCCAAATACATGACACCTACCTTGTACAGAAATCCCGTCCGCCATTTTTATTTTGACTTCGGAAAACCCAGCTAACTATACATACAGTAGTTTCCATACAGTGATTCTGAATTCGTTCTATTCAATCTAGATACCAGCAAATTACGTCAAATATTTTGTCGCCTGGACAAGAATTAGGCCTACATCTAGATCCATATTTAACCCGTTCCTAATCATCAAAATTCTAGACTCTTCCAATTTTAATTTTAGGAATCTAGATCTAGTCTAGATCTAGATCTAATTTGTAGGCCAAGACGACAAATTGAATTAGGGCCTAGTTTGTTATAGCCTACCGGTATGCTAACAGGGAGAATGTTGAGGCAAAAGAAGAAAATGCTAGTTCTCGACACTTTTATCATTTGCAGCAAATTGATTAACAACGTTCTCGGAAGCCATTTCCAATAGGTCTAGATCTAGAATCTAGATCACACAAATGTAGATCTATGAGCGTCACAATAACAGAGGCGCGTTCTTTAGAGCGAGATTTTTTAAGATTTCTTAAGATGTTTTTGATACAGCGTGTTCGAGACCGAGATTATAAGCGAAGTGTTCCGAATGTTCCATACTTCATACAAATGACGTCAACATGACGTCATTTGTATGAAGTATGGAGCATTCGGAACTCCGCGGTTTATGAATCATGTAGCATTCGGAACAACTAGTAGGGCCTATAGAGCAATCTCCGAGCAGAGTTGTCGTTCGTTACTCTCACATACATCTCTGCAACGGCCTGGGCGTATGAATGACAAGAATCTTGTCAAACCGAGGAAAACGTGTATTATTACTGTTTAACTGTTTCATGTGTAACATAATAAAGTAGACAAAGAAATGATGATTCTGGTTACATTTGAAAGGCACTATAACTGATGAAATAACCCATATACAATGGAACTATTTTCTCAAGCCTCCTTACCAATGGCAGGAATTTTGTGCTAAAAATAGAATAGGTTTAATGTTTTGTTTTGATAAATCGTCGGTGTTGTTATATAATATCGTATCTACGGCTTGAATCAAGTCGTAGTTGCGAGATTTTATAACAACACTTACGAAATACTATTGTTTGTCCGAAATACGTCACGGTTAGCTGGATAAAATCGTTCCCTATCAGAATGAAACGTACAGAAAACTTGAATGAATGACATCAATCTAAAAAAATTAAATTATTTTCGTTGGAAAATGATATTAAATTTTAAGCAACGTGAAGTATGACATATTTTGGACTTTGGAAAAGAAAACTTATTTGTTATTGCCGTTTTGATGTGATAGAAAGTGACGTAATCTAGCAGATGATGACGCAATACTCTCTGAGGCAACCACAGAGGTGAATGTAATGAATGAACCGTGTGCAAGAGAGTGCCTATAGAGGTCAATTCTCTCCCATATAGATTCTACAGAATTTACTGAGGGGTTCCGAAAGAAGTATAGAGCAATGGCGGCTCGCAGTGATCGTCTTAAAAATCTTGCTCAAAAGAGCGCTTTATCCTAAAACAACTTTTTTAAAAAGAAATCTCAAGATATCTCAAGAAATCTCGCTATAAAGAACGCGGCTCAGGTCTTCTTTGGGATTTTTTGACAATAATCTTGTTGGTTGCCAACGCATTGCACGCGTTTGAAATAGATCTAGGCTTATGCTATATCACGGGTGGTAAACAGAGAAACTAGCTCCAAAAAGAGGTAGTTGCATAGAGCGAAAATTTGTAGGTCACGAACACATTTTCTGAAATTATTTCTTTTAAAGAGACTTTTTGAGAAATCCGACGATGCTGTAATATGAAGGTACGGTATTAGTAGCAGGGTTTTAATACAATCGTTGAAAAACATTCCAAAATCGAAAGTAAAAACTTTTTTACTTTCGATTTTGGAATGTTTTTCAACGATTGTATTCAAACTCTGCTTCCTAACACCGTACATTCTCGTGCACAACAAACTTCGACCATTTCTTCATATTACAGCATCGCCGGAATCAAAAACTCCTTGTAAAAGAAACAATTGTAGAAAAATGTATTCGTGACCTACCTATGTTTACTGATTTTCGCTCTATGCAACTACCTCGGAAGAGGCCGGATGTCACGAGGAAACGAAATACCGTTGACTCAGCTAGTTTCTCTGTTTACCACCCGTGTATATGGACCATTTTTGGAAGCATCAATGTCACCGCTTTTTGCATAAAGTTCAACCTTTTTTTTTTCGTCAAAGCAGCAAAACATGGCGAAACGTCGATGATAGGTCTATAGCGCTTAACCCATGGGCGTAGAGCTCTACGCTCACGCACAAACGCACGTGCGTACAAATCGGCACCGCATGTGGGTATTAGTTGATATGAATTGTCAGAAATAAACGAAAACTAAAAATATGCACAAGATTTATCAATTACATAATAGTGCGTAGTCATTAACCCTTTCCCAAAATGGCAAACTATAGGATTGAGAAAACATTACAACAAAAGAAGAAAAACAACTTATACTGATCAGCATTTTACTCTTTTGTCTAAATATTGTTGTACTTTATTTTACACGAGTCATGTATCAAGCCATACCCATTTTATTGTTTACAGCAGCTCTCAAACTGGAGCACCCCAAGATATTTCTGCTTGGGAAAGCATCAATTACCGGTATGCGTGAATTTTGTTCACAAGATCGGGAGATACGACGGAACTTAGATTATACCAATAAATACCAGTACACCATGCACCTTTGGCGGCAAGTGCAATTCCAAGCATTTTCCCGAGGGTCAGGTGGGGGCATTGTGCATGAATCCAATGAAAGTCCTTCTGATAAATCCTTTCATGTAGTCGATCCCTAACAAGATTTACGTGACGTCGGAATTTTTCGTTCGACGTCGTTAACACTCGTCACGTATCCATGCCTATTCGGGTGACGCCGTAAATATTCGGTCGTGGAACTGTCCGACGTCGCCCGAATAATGCCGACGTCGCGTGCATTTCATAAGGGGTGGGCTACCTTAATACTGAAATTGAGGACATGTGGTGGGGGTAACCCCTCCCAGTGGATTCGCACATGTTGGTGGGTTATAAAGACCAACGCAATGTGCATAATGAATGTCATAATTTGATCATAGGCCGAGTAGAACATGCACAAGACATACAAGCATCTTCGATTTCCTACATCCCGATGGGGAATTAAGTCGCACAACAATCTGCAATAATTCTGTTTATATGTAACCGATGTGAAAACGGTTTGGAGTAGGCATAGAGAAGTATCATTAAAAGAAGTTTGGCACTTATTTGAATGTGGTTGGTCTTTTAGAAAGAATCCTATAAGAAATCTATTGACGACCAAACAAAAAATAGTTTGTCTTTAATATATTTTTTTACATCAGCTGATCTTAAAAAAAGATTTACGACATCAAGCAATTCCACGAGTCATTTCCGCTTTGTCTACTTCAAACCATTTTCAATTCGTTCATATTTTGTAATATACTGAACAAAAGTGAAAACGCTACACCTACTTTGCTTGTCATATTTCCTCTAAATACAACAAGTAAACAAATCAAATGAAAGTATTAAACATTTTTCATTAACTTGGTTGTGCCAGACACTAAACGTTTTGTGGACCTTAATTACGGGGATGAAAAACGGACCATTTGAATGTGACAAGGGTCCGTTTTTCAGGTGTACAATTTGAACAGAAATTTTACACAATTTAAACCTGCAGAAATCCAAGCAGAAGTATGCAAACCATGCCGGACATCACAGAATGGTAGTCTGACAAGTTACTAGTCAGGAAATGTAAAGAAGCTTGCATAACAGTGTTTCAGCGTTTAGAAAATGATGTTTGAAAAGCAGAATTTTTATTATGTTCCAAATCTTGAAATTTTTACAATGTAATCTCCATAAGGAATTGAAATAGCTATTGCATGGACATCAGGGAACAATCCTAGTCGAAGAAAGGGTTCAAAAATACCCTGTAAGGCCTGCATGATATTGCAAAAAAAGACCCAATCGAAAACCGTGATAAATTTGTGAATACAAAACATTTGAAAGTCCCTATTTGTTTATGTACAAGAGGGCCATGATGGCCCTGCATCGCTCACCTGAGAGGACTTTGAGACAAACAACTTGCAATCTTCAAACTCGCATGACCCACTTTTTACATGACCTAGATATCATTAAGATTAACATTCTGAACAATTTTCACAATGATGAGTAAATATTTAGGTTCTTCGAGCAAAAACAAGATTTGACCTTTTGACCTAGTTTTTGACCTAACATTAGCCACTTTCTACATGACCTATTCATCATCAAGATAAGCAATTCTGAACTATTTTCACAATGATGAATAAATATTTTGATTTTTCAGAGCAAAAACAAAATTTGACCTAGATTTTGACCTCTCATGGCCCACTTTATACATGCCCCAGATATTGTCAAAATAAACATTCTGAACAATTTTCACAGATTCAGATATCATTATGGTTCTAAATGCATAAACAAGATTTGACCCTGTGACCTAGTTTTTGACCTCACATGCCCCCCCCCCCCCCTTCTTACATTGACCAAATATCATCAAGATAAATATTCTCAACAATTTTCGCAACGATAAAGTAAATATTTTGGTTCCTAGAGCAAAAACAAGATTTGACCTAGTGACCTAGTTTTAGACCTCGCATGACCCACTTTTCAAAATGACCCAGATATCATCAAGATAAATATTCTGAACAATTTTCACAACGATAAAGTAAATATTTTGGTTCCTAGAGCAAAAAACAAGATTTGACCTAGTGACCTAGTTTTTGACCTCGCATGACCCACTTTTCACATCACCAAGATATCATCAAGATAAACATTCTGAACAATTTTCCCAATGATAAAGTAAATATTTTGGTTCTCAGGGCAAAAACAAAATTTGACCTAGTGACCTAGTTTTTAACCGCGAATGACCTGCTATTCATACCACCAAGATATCATCATGATAAGCATTCTGAACTTTCACAATGATTGCATAAATCTTTTGGTTCTTACAGGAAAAACAAGATTTGACCTATTGACCTAGTTTCTGACCTCACGCGGCCCACTTTCAAAATGACACAGATATCATCAAGATAAATATTCTGAACAATTTTCACAACGATAAAGTAAATATTTTGGTTCCTAGAGCAAAAAACAAGATTTGACCTAGTGACCTAGTTTTTGACCTCGCATGACCCACTTTTCACATCACCAAGATATCATCAAGATAAATAGTCTGAACAATTTTCGCAATGATAAAGTAAATATTTTGGTTCTCAGGGCAAAAACAAAATTTGACCTAGTGACCTAGTTTTTAACCTCGAATGACCTGCTATTCATATCACCAAGATATCATCATGATAAACATTCTGAACTTTCACAATGATTGCATAAATATTTTGGTTCTTACAGGAAAAACAAGATTTGACCTATTGACCTAGTTTCTGACCTCACGAGACCCACTTTTAAAATGACCAAGATTTCTTCAAGATAAACATTAGGAACAATTCTCACAATGTTTCAGTATATATTTCCGTTCTAAAATCAAAACCACGATTTGACCCAATGACCTAGTTTTTGACCTTACATGACCCACACTTTGTACATAAGCTAGATATCAAGATAAGTATTTAGGATAGTTTTGACAGTGTTTTTGGGACTAAATTGGCATATCTAGAGCAAAAGGAAGGATTCTGTAATATTATACCTTGTGACCTAGTTTTTGACCTTGCATGACCCACCTTTGATCATGACCAAGATATCATCAAGATAAAGATTTAGGACAATTTTGACAAAGTTTGGACCAAAATTGGCACTTCCAGAGCAAAAGGGAGGATTTTACAAGATTTGGCCCAATGACCTAGTTTAAGACCTGACATGATCCACTTCTTGACATGACCTAAATATCATCAAGATAAACATTCAGGACAATTTTGAGAAAGTTTGGACCAAAACTGGCATGTCCAGAACAAAAGGAAGGATTTTAAAAGATTTGACCTTGTGACCTAGTTTTTGACCTTGTATGACCCACTGTTCATCATTTCATAGATATAATCGAGATAAACATTGAGGACAATTTTGACAAAGTTTGGACAAGAATCGGCACTTCCAGAGCAAAAGAAAGGTTTTTGTAAGATTTGACCTCTTGACCTAATTAATGATGTAGCATGACCCACTTCTTGACTTGACCTTGATATCATCAAAATAAATATTCATGACAATTTCTACAAAGTTTGAACCAAAATTGGCACTTCCAGAGTAAAAAGATGGATTTTACAATATTTGACCTAGTGACCTAGTTTTTAACCTGGCTTGACCTATTTTTCTATCATGACCTAAATATCATCAAGACAAATATTCTGATAAGTTTTCACAACGATTGAGCAATAAATGTGGCCCCTAGAGCAGAAAGAAGATTTGACCTAGTGACCTACTTTTTGACCCCATTATGGCCCCGATTCAAATTCTTTGAAGTATTTTGAAAAAGCATGACCCATAGATCATATGTGTGAAATATTAATGAATTCTGTCAAGTACTTTAGGAGGAGAAGATTTTTTTGTGAAAAGTTGACTACAGACAGATAGACAGATGGACAGATAGACAGACGCCGGACAACAGACCGATCACAATACCTCACCTTGAGCACTTCGTGCTCAGGTGAGCTAAAAATGGAGGTAATTCGCAAAATTGACAGATTAGACCTTGATTTTTTAGCATGCTACAAAAGATAAGTGAGATTTTAAGTGATTTTCGGCAACCCGGATATGACCAATTCCGAAAAAATAATGAAGCATTTTCTGCGCATGCGCATATGCGGCAATAGATGAAATTAGTTCTAAACGCATCAAGGGCTGTAACTCTGATATTAAAGGAGACAAGGCAATGAAATTTCAACAAAACGATTGCTGAAAGCCTGGGAAACAACGTCAAAATATATTTCATGCTATAAGTTCGATACTTTTCCAGAAATAAGAAATCTTGCAGTGTAGCGTTTTCACTTTTGTTCAGTATATATATAGCCTGACATCCAGTTGGAAGAAAGAAACGTGACCCGTCACCCTAAAAGGGACCTTATAGGAAGTGTGAAAGATATCGACCCTAGTCAGTCTGCACAGCCAGACTAGGGTCGACATTTTTCATTGGTATGCAATTTTCTAAATCTGGAATGTTTTTCCTATCTTACTATATGTCCACTTTAGCATAGTATCTGGTTGACCGATGCTGAGTGTGCCAAGATTGTCAAAATGTGGATTTTTTTTTACTTCTGATAAGGTCCCTTTTAGCGTGACGGGTCTGAATTATTATTGTACTGAACTATTGAGACATAATTATGATCATCTTCCATGTAACTATAATTTCAAGAAGTAATTAATTATACATGAATTCAAAATCATTCATTCATTACTATGAAAACTGGAATCACATAGATTTTATTCGAGGTTCTTTCACAAGTGAGAGTCGCGAGCCTATTTGAGTAAGTCGCTGCTTTTCTTTGAAAACCTCGTAATGGACAAGTTTCACCTAAGACCCCCCCCCCACACACACACACACACTCCGGAAGTCGTCCTTAGAGGCAAGAGGTGAAATTTTTAATGACCGTAAATCCAATAACATAACCAATTTACCGGCTATTAACGAATTCAACCAATTTCATAGTTTTTGTTCCACTTTATCGCTGTATAATATATTGAATGTACGTGCGCTTTATCTCTGTATATTGAATGCACGTGCATCGTCATTTTTTTCTCCGCATTTTTGGGAGCCTCGTTTTGAGAATATCGATTCGTTACTATCTTTAGTAACTTGCCTCCGGAAGTTAATCCGAGTCTTCTCTGATGAAAATTCGCTCTTTGATATTTGGATGTCGCTATTTACATCAGAGCGCTGTCCCATTCAAAAACAAAAGAAAATTCCGAGACAGCGACTTAACGTGTGTCGGAATTTTCTTTTGCTTTTGAATGGGACAGCGCTCTTTTGTAAAAAGCGACATTCAAATATCAACGAGCGAATTTTCATCAGAGAAGACTCGAATTACCGGAAGTGTTCTGCGGGTACGGACTAAAACATAAATGAAAAGAGTCTATTGCAGTTTAGCTGCAGTTATGGGGGTTTCAAAGGAAAGCGACAAAGTGCATCTTCTCTCTCGGTTTCAGACTTCCTCAACGTTTTCCCAAGTTTCATAATCCACGTTACCCTGATATTCATCTCATTTTACAGAAAAGCTAGCACTTTAAGGTATTCCGACCATTATTAGACACCAGAGACTTCGTGCAACTTCGTAATCATCCGGTGCAAAAACGGAACATGACGAGATTATCCGCATTTTTTAAATCCGGAGAACCTCGTCAATTTTCTCTGTTGCCGAAAACAGTAAAATGCACGAAGTGTTTGGTATCTAATGTTGGGTAGAATACAAAAATGTATCTTTATACTTTAACCCTCTCCAAAACAAGACCTTGTTTGACGTCCCTCACAGAAACGGCTTTGAAAACATAGAGGCAAAAAAAAAAAAAAAAAATGCTGATAATCAGCATTTTTTCCTTTTGCCTCAATATTTTCAGGGATATATTGTATGCAAATCCCACCTTATAGAACATCGATTTTGTCATCTGCAGTGGCTTTAAAATTGGAACAGTCCATTTTTTGTCGTTCGTGGAAATTCTTATGGAGCTAAGTCGTCGGTTCTCTTCTACATTGACCATGTACCATTATTTTGTTCTTCGTCCGGATACGTCCTTTGTTGACAAGTTCCTTTGTTA
This sequence comes from Fragum sueziense, assembly GCA_963680895.1. Taxonomy (NCBI): domain Eukaryota; kingdom Metazoa; phylum Mollusca; class Bivalvia; order Cardiida; family Cardiidae; genus Fragum; species Fragum sueziense. The sequence goes on along the minus strand of OY804602.1, from coordinate 19,416,512 downwards.
ATGACCATAGAGGTAGTTTGACAATCATTTCTGACTTCTTGGTGTCAATTTAAGCATCATTTTGTCCGGTTTCAACAAGATTCCTCCTTTCTTTGATGGCTCTCCTGTCCCGATTGAAGGTAAGACCCTCACGTTTTGTAACAACAGTACGGTGGCAAACTTAATTTCCGCTAGAGCCAATTTTTGTCCGACACAGTTTTTAGGTCCAGCACCGAATGGTATATACGAATAAGGTACGATATTTGGCTTGTTCTCCGGCGCGAATCTATCAGGATTGAACTTATCTGGGTCTGGCCAATATTTTGGGTTATGGTGCACGCCGTGAATCGCTATAGAGACGTCAGTTCCCTTTGGGATATGTAGACCCTTAATCGTGACGTCACATGATGCTTCTCTGTTGAACCTTGCAGCAGGTGCGTACATTCTCAATGTTTCACAGACGACCATATCTAGATACTGGAGCTTCATGAGTTTGTCGTAAGTAGGCAGCGTGCCTGCTGGTCCTATCTCACTATCTATCTCGTCTATCAGCCTGTCCTGGCAGTCCGGGTGTGTGGCCAGACAGTACGACAACCAGGACATACCGACAGACGTCGTGTCGTAACCTGCCGCCAGAAATATGATGGAGTTCATGATGATCTCGTCGTCCGTCATACCACGATTCTTGTACGCCTCGAACGTCATCTTCAATCCAGACTCGTCACGATCAGCCTCCAGATTACCAGACCGTGAATCGAGCATTAGCTTCAGTAAATCACTGTACCGTGACGACTCGCCACTCTCGCGACGCTCAGCTATTGCCATGGAGACCGCTTTACGAAGGAACGCCATCGCGTCTTTATCGGTGTAGTCTTTAGCAAAATACATGATTATTTCTCGGAAATCAGGAAACAAAAAGTTCAAGAGAATGATGGGATTATGCAGTCCAGTGGCTAAAATTTTAGAGGCATGCTTAACGAAAACGTTGTCAGGATTCTTCTGTGAGTCTATCTCGATTCCAAATGACGTGGTACACACGATGTCCATGGTTAAAGCGCTGAAGATCTTTAAAACGTCAACTTCGTCATTGTTAGCGGCCTTCTCATGTAAAACATCAGTAAAGTCATCCAAACAACGTCGAAGCACGGGCTCCATGTTTCGTATTTTTCCGCTACTAAACGTCGGATTGAGAACTGTTCTCAGAAACTTCCACATGGCACCCCTGGCATTGTTCAACGATTTCCTCCATTGGTCTGATATACGAACAATTTCCGTTCTGTCGTAGAATTTAGAAAACTGCTTAACACATACCTCACCGATGATCTCAGGATCGGTTATAAGAAGCGTAGGGAAGTTACCGTAATATGTCGCCACCGCGCCACCATACTCCCTAGCGAGCCAAATGTCACGTGCGTACATCCCTTGCTCCTTGATCTTACCGAGATCACCGAAAAATGGCGTCGGTCGAGGTCCGTCGATTCCGAGTCGTCGAAAATGGCTTTGCTTATAGAAAGTGTAAGCAAAGAGCATCATCACCACACATAAAATCCATAGCAAAATGTATGGTACGTATATAATACCGAAAATGTACATGTTGTATTACAATATAACGTTTGTCTACTCTACTAATGCTATTTATTAAGACAATCGTGTCAGTTTGCACAGGCTAGTTTTATAGGCTACATAACGCTGCTTATCAACGAAAACCTCGTAATTGCAGCCTAAAACAAGCTACAGTTACGAAGTTTTTGTTCAAAAGCGACGATACGGCCTAAACTTAAAATTATGGCAACAGATAAGATGGGAGAACGACCTTCTTAATATGTCATTTCGAAAACACCCCCTATGTTATTGGTACACATTGGAATCGTCTCAAAGAGACGATTCCAATGGGTACCAACAGCATAGTGTTTGATGATGAAATATTTACGAAAAAGTGATTTTTGATTAAGAAAAAACAATTAGAGAGCTGTTATCTGTAGCAAAAGTTACCTTTGCAATTCGTTGTGAAATTCTGACCTTATGTTGTTATCAGTGATATGAACCCTAATATCAACTCGACACACTTATTTATCACCTTACTCGTTTTATCCCTCCTGACCACGTGATTCCCCACCTTATTAGTAGTTACCTGTTTACCCAAAACAACGTATTCGATTTATTCTCTTCAACAGATTTGTGCTAAATATTTAATAAAACAAATAAGAAAGTAGGTATAATAATTAAAGTGACATTTTACATTTATTTCATTTCTTTTAAAAGTATGTCTTGATGCAAATATTGTTTATTCTAATAAGTAGAAATGCTATTAGTTTTTTGAAGTTGTTAATTATAAGCGAAAAATACGCCTTTAAAGTTGGGACAGAAATGACAAATTCTATATAAATATGAACTGTTGTCCACAACATTTTGGGTAATTTTAGCACAAAAATATATATTTCTCGTAAACGGTTCAATAGTTTGGCTTGAAATTTTCAGAATTTTCATAAGAAATAATGCTCTTTCAGATAGAATAAAATTAAAATTTATGTAGAAATAATTGTAAACTGTCACTTTAATAACAATACAATCAATCATTTAGAACCTTGGACCGAAAACGTTCAGGTTTTGTGTGTGTATCGTCTTTTAGTGATTTGAATTCGTGTTTTGAAGCGCATAGGCTTGAAAACGTTGAAAGAAAATGAAACAGAATGCTGAATACATATCAGCATTTTTCTAATACTTCAAAATTTCCCAAACGCTTTCTCCACCAGACGGACTGAAGCTGTGCCAGGGCTTCAGGCCCTGGTACCGCCACGGAAGCTGGATTGGTTGAGTCTAGATGGGGAGAAAACACCCGTCAACACTTTTCTTACTTTCTTACTTTTCTTACTTTCTTCTATATCTTATATCTTACATGTACATGCATTTCTTCGTTTGTCTAAACTTCCTTCTTTCTTTCGCTAAATTTTCTCTTTAAATCTTTTTCTTTCGCGCACCGTCGAAGTATTGTCAAGTCATGACAGTTTGGCGTCTAGATGTAGATGTACGTAGATCAAGTTGGCTATAATACCACTTGACCTTTTGGAAACGTACACACGAAATTTCATCGCTTCAATGTATTTTTTTTTCGTCTGATTGATCATTTTATGCTTACGCTGTCTAGATCGTGATGAGATAGAGTCCACCCATCTTCGCAAGCCAGCCTGGGTGAAATTTACGACGTCGTTTCTGTATTCTGGGGTCTATTTCATCAAAACATTTAAGTCGTATTTTTTACTTACCAATGTCATAAAAACCTCTTAAAACAACAATCGCATAACCTAGGTTTTGATAGAATGGCGATACGCGTTTCTTACCCTAAACTTGTCGTAAGTCGTCGGTAAGTAAAAAATAAAACGTAGGTGGGTTCAACCTTGGCTAGCGAAGATGAAATCCATCGTGCGCGCCCTTGAATGCACCATTCTTCGTTTTCTTGATCATTCTACTCCAAACGGACTCCCCGGTGTTTTGTGTTCATAAAAGAGGAGACTTACACTTCTGTCGCAAAAATGCTTGCGTTTTGAATGTTTGATAAAAACACGGTGTTTGGTGAAGGGCGAGTAGACTGATTTCAGTCTGTTAAGAATAACATAATTTATATTGAGAAATATGAAAATAATGTACATAGAAAATTGTTGCTCTGTGTCGTTCTTAAGAACGACACAGAGCAACAATTTTATATGTACCTTATTTTCATATTTCTCAATACAAATGATGTTATTCTTAACAGACTGAAATCAGTCTAAAGGGCGAGGTGCAAGCGTGCCTTTACGTCATTAAATTCGTTCAGTAGCCTTTATGTAGATATATTCAGTTGGATAAGCCTAGGGCCCGCCAGCAAGAATTTCGTGTCGCCCATAGCCTATCCTTGAAAGCAAACTTTTTTTGTGTGTGTAGGCCTACGTTTCCAAAATGTCACTTGGGATATATGCCTACACTTTGGCCATTTTTGGACATCAAATTCAGACACTTAACATAGCGAAAAGTTAGCCCAGTGGCCTAATCCAGACGACAAAATGTTCACTGCAGTCTGCAGGTTATCTAAAATTAGGCTATAGGCCTAGATGTCAAATCTTAACCCATTCTCAAACGATAAAATTTTAGAGTGGTCCAAATTCAAAGATGTTGCAGATGACAGCTAAAAACGAATGAAAAAGTACATTTTCAATCATTTTCTATGGAAAATATTGTGGGAAATGAAAAAATTGCTTGTCACAAGCAATTTTTAGCTCCACTGGCCGAAGGCCAGCGGGCTATTGTCATGGCGTTGTGTCCGTCGTGCGTCCGTGCGTGCGTGCGTGCGTGCGTCCGTTAACTTTTTCTTTAAACATTTTCTCCTCTTATACCAGTGGGCCAATTTTGACCAAACTTGACAGGAATGTTCCTTGGGTGACCCTTTTCAAAACTTGTTCGCGAATTTTTGATTCGTCAAAAAATGTGGGCGTGGCAGGGCGGGGCTTATCAGACTTAGAGAAATCATAAGAAAATTCTTTAAAAATCAACCATTGGGCCAATTTGAACCAAACTTGGCAGGAATGTGCCGTGAGTCATTCTTTTCAATATTTGTTCACAAATTTTTATATTTGTCAAAAAATGTGGCCGTGGCAGGGAGAAAGGGGCTTATCAGACTTAAAGAAATCATAAGAGAATTCTTTAAAAATCAACCATTGGGCCAATTTGAGCCAAACCTGGCAGGAATGTGCCTTGAGTCATTCTTTTCAAAATTTGTTCACAAATTTTTACATTTGTCAAAAAATGTGGCCGTGGCAGGGAGAAAGGGGCTTATCAGACTTAAAGGAATCATAAGAAAATTCTTTAAAAATCAACCATTGGGCCAATTTGAACCAAACCTGGCAGGAATGTTCTTTGAGTCATTCTTTTCAAAATTTATTCACAATTTTTTACATTTGTCAAAAAATGTGGCCGTGGCAGGGAGGAAGGGGCTTATCAGACTTGAAGAAATCATAAGAAAATTCTTAAAAAATCAACCCGTGTGCCCAAATGAACCAAACTTTGCAGGAATGTGCCTTTAGTCGTTCTTTTTAAAATTTGTGCACAATTTTTTATATTTGTCAAAAAATGTGGTCGTGGCGGGGAGAAAGGGGCTTATCAGAGAAATCATAAGAAAATTCTTTAAAAATCAACCATGAGGCCAATTTGAACCAGACTTTGCAAGAATGTTCTTTGAGTCTCTCTTCAAAATTTATTCACAAATATCAAGATTTGGCTGCCGCTGTGTAAGTCTTACAAAAAATCATGGGATCATTCTTCTACTTGAACCAGTGGAGCGATTCAGGCCCTCCTGGGCCTCTTGTTTCATTTTCCACAATGTTTTCCATAGGCCCGGGCGGCATGAAATTCCCAAATCTACCCAAATCTACCCAAATCTACCCAAATCTTACCCAAATCTACCCAAATCTACCCAAATCTAACCCAAATCTACCCAAATCTACCCATATCTTACCCAAATCAAGCAAACTGTTCGATATATTCCAGGTTTTAGTTACAGAAAAAAAGAAAACAAATGTTTCTTAACAATAATATCGTCGGTGTTAAAGCAAAACGTGATCAGTTTCTCAACATTTTGATTTTTAGATATTCGCTAAGGTCTGACAGGTCAGAGTGTTAAGGACATATTTCCGTATTTTGGCCCCAGATCTATTATGTGTCATGCACGGCTCCTGATTTTTTCCCTGTGTTTTCTGGGTGGCCGACTGCCTTGGCGCAAGAAAAACACAAATTCTCAAGTTCGAGGGAAGCACAACCTTGGGTCCACGTATTGGTGTAAATTATAAAAGCTGTGACAAATTACTCGATCTAATCCAGGTTGAGAAGTTTGTGATATCATCGTTACAACAGTTAATCCGATATGATTGTCAGAATAATTTAACCTTTTCCCCAAATGAACCCAGTTTTATGTGCCTTACAGAAAACAATAACAACAAAACAAAGACAAACTCTGAGACAAGAGACCAAAATGCTGATAACCGGCATTTTCATATTTTGCCTCAATATTGTCTTCGTTATATAAGAATTCTTACTTTGCTCAGGACAATTCTAGAACTACAATAGATCTAGATCTAATTCCACAGAAATTAATTTCCACAAATAGAATCAGTCGGGATGACGTCATAGCCTCACTTTCATTTTTTCATCGAGGGTACAACCTCGGTCTTTATCGTTACGGGATACCAACTTTGAGGCAGATTATTTCAAAAATCCATCGTTAAAATTCATAAACAAAACTCTTTCTTTAAAGAATGTGATTTAAACTTTCTAACTACCAACGCACTTTTAATAATCAGGCGTAGTCGTCGAGATATTAATGCTGAAAGTTGGTTATGCTTCAACGAAAAAGACCGAAGCTTTCACCTCCACCGAATGAGTGCAGGTCCGCTGACGACGTTTTTGATTGGCTGAAAGAATTGTGCCGACCGGATCAATTAGGGGGCCTACAGAACATATGATCATATAAATTTCGGGAATATGTTCGAAATAGTCTCATTAGATTTGGGTAGATTTGGGTAAGATTTGGGTAGATTTGGGTTAGATTTGGGTAGATTTGGGTAGATTTGTGTAAGATTTGGGTAGATTTGAGTAGATTTGGGAGTTTCGTGCTGCCGATAGGCCCTAGCCAGTTTCTTGTGGGGAGTCAAAAAGAGTCAGTGTGTGGTAATGGGTTAATCTTGGAGGCCAAATGAAGATTTGTTTTGACATTAATTATAAAAGACTATGGAAAACTGCGATACGTAAGTTATTGAAGAAAATTCACGGTGATAAAGGTTAGCTAAAATTTCTTCATTTGCAAGCCTTAATGTTGAAAGAAAAGGCTTTGGAAAATAGATCTAGATCTACTGAGGAAAAAGAAGAAAATGCAGATTATTGATCAACAGTTTCTCTTCTTTTCTTTTTTCTTCTTTCTTCTTTTAATCTTCTTTTTTTTTATTTAGGTCGGCAGCAGTTTTGAATAGGAAGAATCCAATTTAAGGGTTGAGAAGGCATTTTTTTTCATGAATTTCTCCCGAAAAGAAAGATAATCCCGAAAACACTAACAGTCCACCAAGTTGCCTCCCTTTACTCGGAGGAAAAATACCTAGAGATTTCTAATCCGGAAACTGGAAAATTGCCCAAATTAATTGTTAAATCTCTATTAAAATAAAATAAGGAACGCCCTTTATTGTCAAAATATTGAATATATGAACGTAAAATAAACATATCTATGAAAATTAGAATAATATCCTTATTATGTTAGAAGAAATACCAATTTGACTATTTTACTGAGAATAAGGTACTCGGCTATTTTCGGAACCACGTGAAATCTAATGCTGTTGTTGTAAACCGTTTGGCAATACCTTCCCGTTTGGCAATTTCAAGGTATTGCGAATCCGCTCGATCCATTTGGAAATGGGAAGGGGGCGTGGCAAAGTAGTTCCTTCTACAATATCATCACATCGTATCCTATTACATTCTTCCAATGTAATGTTTTTAAAAGTGGAAACTATCAAATAAGCTTAAAATCGAGTTGTATGTGGAATAAGAGGTGGTGTGATATGATACGAAGTCTTATGTTGCCACGGCCGCTTTTGCGACTAAAGATGCATACCTTTCCCCCTGAAATAACTTATTTTAATATCTATGGCAAAGAAAATCTTTTCAAAACAAAGAGAACAAATGAGAAACCAGTGGCGGATCCAGAGGTGGTTCGGGGAGGGGGGGGGGTCAAACGAACCCCCATTATTTTATTTTCATGCAGAAATTTAGACAAAAGTGTGTGATACTAGTAAAACGAACCCCCTTTGTGTACAAATGAACCCCTTCACAGAAATCCTTGATCCGCCGCTGGAAACTGGTGATAAATAGCATTTTCTCCTTTTTCCACCAATATTTTCTATGCTAAAGGACTATTTCAATTCGAAATCTCGATAGTAGGTTGAAGTATGGATTCGTTTTGTTCCTTTCTACTTTCATATGTACAAATGCCTAGATTAATACATATTTCTAAAGATTCTTCTTCTTTAGCATTTTCTTGCGACATCTAATTTTGGGGATACCTAATCTTCTGCTAAATTAAAGCCAGCAGCTGGAGCTCAGATTTAAAATAACTTAAGACAAAATTAAATGGGTCAGACATGTTTGCGATGTGTACAAAGTTGCGTTTGGCTATTAGACTTGTAGCAATATTCTGCCTGATCGCCGATGAGTAGTCACCAACTCTTTATTGACTTTATTGTATCCAAGAAATACCACTGTTTAATCTGTTCATTTTCGCTGATCGATTACTAGTTATGAATAATAACAAGTTTAGAGGTCTTTAATCGCCAAATAAAAACCATGTCCGACGGACTACATGTGTAGGTAAAAAGCAAGGTGCTCAGCGCTGAGGTATTTGCCTTAACATGTAGTTCAGAGCAGAGAGGTTTTTATTTGGCAAATAAAGACCTCTAAACTTAATACTGTATAGCACTTTATTTCTACAGGGACTTTATTTCTGCTTTTTCTGAGGTCCTGGACGGCACCGCAGAAATAAAATCCGCAGAATATTAACCCTGGATGTAGAGGTTGATATTGTTCTACAATTTTAGTCAGTACGTGAACAAGTTAAACACTTATCCCTTGATGCAAAGCACAATGTCATAACAATGGAGTTCTTTCCCATTCAAGAATAGTGTAACTACAGCTTTAATTTAGGTGCAGATAGGACATTTTTGTTCATTCATAAACAATGATTAAACAAGTTTGACGGATTGTTAACAGTTTGACACATCTTTACTTTCACACCTATATGAATACGACATTGTTTCCCATAACGACTTTATAGATAAATGAATGGGATTATAATCCCTTAACCATCACAGAGTAATTCGAATGTTTTGTAAGCACCGTCTTTCAAAATATGTTTGATACAGACTAAAACTGATTTCATGGCACAGAAATAAAATTTTGAATTTTGCAAAGTGAGAGACCGCAGAAATATGTTCCACAGAAATTGAACCTGACAGCTTTCAGGAAAAACCGCAGAATTTGGACCCCGCAGAAATAAAGTGCTATACGGTATTATCTCTATTATAACACAATTAATTAAAAAACACACATTCGAAATGAGTTATTTTGTGAAAATTCTGCCATGATCTAGTTTTCGGCGTAGGAAACACATTGGCGGTTTAGTGACATCATTGATGATGTCATTTGACATTACCTTGACGCCACATGACGCTGTGGCACATACACAAAGCATAATTACATAGAGTCTTTGTTGTTCAAATAAAAACCAATGCAGTTCCTCTCTTGCTATATATATGGATTTTACAATAGAGTTTTATAATGTCACAGAAGTACTCGGACGTGCAGGTGATGTTTTTGTTGTTGGTTTTGTCATATTATTGAAATGAGAATTTACAGCAATTAGTTTGAGATGCCTTGTCAAGTGAGTTTGGACTCCATGTCCGGGAGTTAATGTCACAGCCCTTGTGTCTGCGCAGGCGTCGCTTCAAGTCTTCAGGGGGTTACAGATAAACGTTCTGACGCCCCGGCGATGTGGTACTGGCATATTTTTTGTAGAATCAGAGATATTATTTTAGATTACTAGTAGTTGGCGGTAGGCCTATGTCGTTGATTGATAGAGGCATTGGTCAACAAAACAGAATATTTTCATGATCAAAAGCGTGTCAGCCAATATAATTTCTGCTAGTTAAAACCATGTGGCAGTGGAACGTTCGCACCACCAAATGTTTACGATGTTGCATTCATAAGTTCGGATTAGGTAACAAATTTTAACGATGTCGCTCCAAAAATTCCAATGTCGCATGATTCCCAATAGGGGTGGACTACCTCAATTCAATTATCAGCAATCTATTAATGAGTTGGCAAAGCTGACATGAATCATTCTACCATATGTCAGCAAAGCCATAAGCCATCAAAGCAGAACACCAGAATAGAGCCATTAATCTGACAAAGTACAGCCTATATTTGCAACATGTTCTTAAGGTAGTCCATCCCAAATGAGATTCATGCGACATCAGAATTAATCCAGCAATGTGGTTAAGATACAGCATTGCAGCATTCCACCACCGTATGTTAACGACGTCACACAAATAAGTTCGGATTAGGTTACAAATGTTTACGATGTTGCATGAATCTCATTAGGGATGGACTACCTTAATTCAGATATCAGCAATCTATTAATAAGTTGGCAAAGCCAACATGAATCATTCTACCATACATGAGCAAAGCCATAAGCCTTCAAAGCAGAATACCAGAATACAGCCATTCATCTGACAAAGCACAGCAGACATTTCCAACATCTTCCTAAGGTAGTCCATCCCAATTGAGATTCATGTGACATCGAAATTATTCCTGCAATGTCGTTTAACATGCAGTTGTGGAACGTTTCACAGCGGAATAATATCAATGTCGCACATATCAATTCCGATAACGTTACAAAGTTTAACAATGTCGCTCGAAAATTCTGAAGGTGCACGAATCTTATAAGGGGTGGACTACCTTAATTCTATTATCAGCAATCTATTTATAAGTTGGCCAAAACGACATACACTTTTATCATTCTGCCATATGTTCGCAAAGCCATAATCCATCAAAGCAGAATACCAGAATACAGCCATTCATCTGACAAAGTACAGCCGACAATTTCAACATGTTCTTAAGGTAGTCCATCCCTTATAAGATTCACGCAACATCAGATTAGTATTCCAGTAATGTTAACTCTTCACCACTGCTGTTAATGATGTCGCAGGTATAAGTTTGGATTAGGTAACAATGTTAACAATGTCGCATGAATCTCTTTAGGGGTGGAGTACCTTAATTCAATCATCAGCAATCTATTGTTCAGTTGTAAAAGCCGACATGTATCATTCTACTGTACATCGGCAGAGCCATAAGCCATCAAAGAAGAATACCAGAATACAGCCATTCATCTGACAAAGTACAGCCGACATTTCAAACATCTTCCTAAGGTAGTCCATCCCAAATGAGATTCATGTGGCATCGAAATTATTCCTGCAATGTCGTTAACATGCAGTTGTGGAACGTTTCATGTGTGCAGCGGAATAATATCAATGTCGCACATATCAATTTGGATAACTTTACAAAGTTTAGCAATGTCGCTTGAAAATTCTGAAGGTGCATGAATCTCATAAGGGGTGGACTACCTTAATTCTATTTTCAGCAATCTATTTATAAGTTGGCAAAAACGACATACACTTTTATCATTCTACCATATGTCGGCAAAGCCATAATCCATTTAAGTAGAATACCAGAATACAGCCATTCATCTGACCAAGTACAGCCGACATTTCCAACATGTTCTTAAGGTAGTCCATCCCTTATAAGATTCATGCGACATCAGATTAGTATTCCGGTAATGTTGTTAACATTCAGCCGTGGAATTTTCCACCACTGCATGTTAATGATGGCGCATGTATAAGTTTGGATTAGGTAACAATGTTAACAATGTCACATGAATCTCTTTAGGGGTGGAGTACCTTAATTCAATCACCAGCAATCTATTGTTCAGTTGTAAAAGCCGACATGTATCATTCTACTGTACATCGGCAGAGCCATAAGCCATCAAAGAAGAATACCAGAATACAGCCATTCATCTGACAAAGTACAGCCGACATTTCAAACATCTTCCTAAGGTAGTCCATCCCAAATGAGATTCATGTGACATAGAAATTATTCCTGCAATATCATTAAAATGCAGTTGTGGAACGTTTCACATCGGAATAATATCAATGTCGCACATATCAATATGGATAACGTTACAAAGTTTAGCAATGTCGCTTGAAAATTCTGAAGGTGCATGAATCTCATAAGGGGTGGACTACCTTAATTCTATTTTCAGCAATCTATTTATAAGTTGGCCAAAATGACATACACTTTTATCATTCTACCATATGTCGGCAAAGCCATAATCCATTAAAGTAGAATACCAGAATACAGCCATTCATCTGACAAAGTACAGCCGACATTTCCAACATGTTCTTAAGGTAGTCCATCCCTTATAAGATTCATGCGATATCAGATTAGTATTCCGGTAATGTTGTTAACATTCAGCCGTGGAATTCTCCACCACTGCATGTTAATGATGTCGCACGTATAAGTTTGGATTAGGTAACAATGTTAACAATGTCGCATGAATCTCTTTAGGGGTGGAGTACCTTAATTCAATCATCAGCAATCTATTGTTCAGTTGTAAAAGCCGACATGTATCATTCTACTGTACATCGGCAGAGCCATAAGCCATCAAAGAAGAATACCAGAATACAGCCATTCATCTGACAAAGTACAGCTGACATTTCCAACATCTTCCTAAGGTAGTCCATCCCAAATGAGATTCATGTGACATAGAAATTATTCCTGCAATATCATTAACATGCAGTTGTGGAACGTTTCACAGCGGAAAAATATCAATGTCACACATATCAATATGGATAATGTTACAAAGTTTAGCAATGTCCCTCGAAAATTCTGAAGGTGCATGAATCTCATATTCAGCAATCTATTTATAAGTTGGCCAAAACGACATACACTTTTATCATTCTACCATATGTCGGCAAAGCCATAATCCATTAAAGTAGAATACCAGAATACAGCCATTCATCTGACAAAGTACAGCCGACATTTCCAACATGTTCTTAAGGTAGTCCATCCCTTATAAGATTCATGCGATATCAGATTAGTATTCCGGTAATGTTGTTAACATTCAGCCGTGGAATTCTCCACCACTGCATGTTAATGATGTCGCAGGTATAAGTTTGGATTAGGTAACAATGTTAACAATGTCGCATGAATCTCTTTAGGGGTGGAGTACCTTAATTCAATCATCAGCAATCTATTGTTCAGTTGTAAAAGCCGACATGTATCATTCTACTGTACATCGGCAGAGCCATAAGCCATCAAAGAAGACTACCAGAATGCAGCCATTCATCTGACAAAGTACAGCTGACATTTCAAACATCTTCCTAAGGTAGTCCATCCCAAATGAGATTCATGTGACATCGAAATTATTCCTGCAATATCGTTAACATGCAGCTGTTGTGGAACGTTTCACAGCGGAAAAATATCAATGTCGTACATATCAATTTGGATAACGTTACAAAGATTAGAAATGTCGCTCGAAAATTCTGAAGGTGCATGAATCTCATGAGGGGTGGACTACCTTAATTCTATTTTCAGCAATCTATTTATAAGTTGGCCAAAACAACATACACTTTTATCATTCTACCATATGTCGACAAAGCCATGATCCATTAAAGTAGAATACCAGAATACAGCCATTCGTCTGACAAAGTATAGCCAACATTACCAACATGTTCTTAAGGTAGTCCATCCCTTATAAGATTCACGCAACATCAGATTAATATTCCGGTAATGTTGTTAACATTCAGCCGTGGAATTCTCCACCACTGCATGTTAATGATGTCGCATGTATAAGTTCGGATTAGGTAACAATGTTAACAATGTCGCATGAGTGGAGTACCTTAATTCAATCAACAGCAATCTATTGTTCAGTTGTAAAAGCCGACATGTATCATTCTACCGTACATCAGCAAAACCATAGGCCATCAAAGCAGAATACCAGAATACAGCCATTCATCTGACAAAGTACAGCGGACATTACCAACATCTTCCTAAGGTAGTCCATCTCAAATGAGATTTACGGGACGTTGGTATTTTTTTGGTAATGTTGTTAACATGTGGCTGAAGAACTTTTCGCCGAGTAATGTTTACAACGTTGCACATATAAATTCTGATTACATAACAAATGTTAACAATGTTGCTCGAAAAATTTTGAAGTTGCCAGAATCTCATTAGGGTTGGACTACCTTAATTCAATTATCAGCAATTTCTTGATAAGTTGGCAAAGCCTACATGTATCATTCTACCATATGTCGGCAAATGTCGTTTGGTCTTACAGAGCCGATATACACCAGATTTTGACAGAGGATATCAGGCCGATCATTATATCGGTCCAATCATGAAAGCGGATATCAAGTAACCAGCTTTTAGTGGTACAGGTCCAATATGGGACTGATCATGGAAGTCGATATTTGGAAGATCAAAGGAGCCGATATCGGTCTGATCATGAAAGCCGATATCAGGCAGATATCGTTTGGTGTTACAGAGCAAATATACGCCCAATTTTGAAAGACGATATTGGTCCGATCATGAAAGCCAATATTGGGTAGGCAGCTGTTGGACCGTTACAGGGCTGATATCGGACTGATCACAAGTGTAGATATTGGGAAGATCATAGGAGCCGATATCAGGCCGATTATCAAAACCGATATCGGACGGATAGCGTTTGCTGTTACAGAGACGACATTGGGCCGACATTTCTGTGAATATCAGGCCAATCTGAAATGTTTGCTTGGAATAAAGACTTAATTTTAAGAGGCAACACAGTTGGGATTAAGCCTCTTCTAATCTCTTCCTAATCCCTTTGAGCTTCTGGCATCTTCCATGTGAATCTCATTAGGGGTGTACTAAAACATCAAAATTTATATGAAGGGACAAAGTTGGGACTTGACAGACACTTCAATTTTTTCAGGAATATTGACTCATCTTAAGTCGACACGTCAGTTTGGATTGAAAATGTTCTCTCACCAATAGTATCACAAAAACCAATTCAAGACTCCAGCTGCTCTCTCACTTAGATGATTCACATCCATTGGTGGGATACAAATGACTTAAATCAAATATCAAAAATCTGGCCAAGCTGGTGTATATATCGACAGTTTGTGAGTATACGGTTTGATAGCCCATAACTGGTCAAGAAGACTTTGCAAACTTTTTGACTGGTTGGTTTGTCTTAAACTTGAAGTCAAAACATGCTGATGCACCATCAATCCTGAAAATATATATAAGCCCTATTGCATATAATATATTTCTTTGCTGGGGCCATCCATCAATTGATGGCATGTTACCAACTCCCAAAGTTATCTTCGATTCCACAAAAAAATGTTGGTGCCCCATTGCTGGTTTCACATTCCATATGTTTATGTGACACGAAAGCAGACTTTTCACTATAGTCTACAGCTATATATGATGTGAAGATATCCCGGATTATTTTTATTGTTAATATTGTTTAATGATGCACAGACTGTTTGTGCATGATGCACTGACTGTCCACCCCAAGCTTAAATTATACAGGCTATGCGTGATGCACACCTTATGCTTGTTACAAGCAAATTCTTAATTTCCCATAATGTTTTCTAACTAGAAAGTGGGCAGAAAGTTGCAAAATTTCATTGCAATTGTCATCTGCAACTTCCTTCAATAGGCACCCTACGTATTGATCAAAATTTTGCCGTTTGAGAGCGAGTTATAACTTAAATTATTTGTTTCATTGTTATCAAGCATGGAAAACTTAATTTTAGTTTAAAATTCCTGAGTCCTTTTTTTTTATCAAAGGCTTTCGTTTGTAAGGTGCTTAAAACCAATTAGTAAATTCTGGGAACACATTGATAGGTGCATAGGCCTATAAAATACATTTGAAATTTGTTAGTTTTCATAAAATAAAATGTCTTATGTCGTTCGTAGCTGTGCTAGGTAACTTGAAACACCAAGTGAGTTCTGTCGAAATTTCCCAATAGATCGACAGGCTTAATGAGATAATTATGCTCTAATATTAGTTTTTCCTATTGTATTTATTGAATAAAAATCTTTTCTGACCTTCTTTTATTCTTCGTAAAAGAATTAAAGGGTTTAAGTAACAAAGTATAGCTAGTTCAGTGTCATACTTTCCGACCTTCCCATTTTAAAATGGGACGATCTGATTAACAATTTTAAAATGGGGATATGCCCATTTTAAAATGGTAAGTATTGCCAAACGGTTTACAACACTGTTTGTTGGTGTTGAAGAATGCCCTCTGCCTCAACAAAAATTGAAAATCCGCCCTCTTCTGAGGGGCTAGACCCTTTTAAAAGGGTTCTAAATACCCTCGAGAAGAAGGTCCGGAACATGGAAAAAAGAAAGGTGAGCTGCGATTTTCTAATTCCTGAAAATTCTTCGTTAAATTCTAATCAAATGTAAACGCAGAAAGTTTCCATGATTTCCTCTTTGTTTTGTCCCTAGTTTCAGTTTCAAAATTGACTCATTTGTAGTTCACTGAGGAAGAAAATGTCATATTTTGTACAGTCCTATTGTGTTTTTATTTCGAATGACACTGTCTTGACTGTATTTAGGCTCATTATTAGGAT
Source organism: Fragum sueziense (assembly GCA_963680895.1). Lineage (NCBI taxonomy): Eukaryota > Metazoa > Mollusca > Bivalvia > Cardiida > Cardiidae > Fragum > Fragum sueziense. The sequence goes on along the minus strand of OY804602.1, from coordinate 19,400,291 downwards.
ATGATAAATTGATAATTTGTTTTCAAAACAATGTAAATTTTGACATCTAAAGGCTGACATGCAGTTTTCAGGCATATGCCTGAAGTTCAGGTTTTTGAGTATTCCAAAATGCCCCATTTTCTCGATTTTTACTATATAAATACAGACTTCCAGGTTTTTTCAAAATTTTCAACTTTTACCCCTGGACATGTCAAGTCTAAACCGGTATTGAAACAACACCAGACTAATGGTCATTGTGTTGCTATCATCATGCATGGATCCAGGGGTTGGCCTAGGGGCTTGGTCCTCCTTTGAATTTAGAAAAAAGGCTTATCATAGTGACTTGAACAGGTTGGTGAAATTTCCCGGGCAATCTCCTGGTTTGGACCCCGGGGGGAATGGGATTTTGAATGCTTAAAAAACGAGAAATCCAACCCCATCAAAAAAAAAATCTGAATCGAGCGAGTCAAGAAAAAGGCACGTTCGTTTATCAAAATTTCTCATTGTTCGATTAATATCAAAAATTGTCATGATTACATTCATTCCGTGAAAACAAGTTAAGTTCAATAATTCACTAATCTATCACTTTAAAATTTGATATGATTCCATTCATTCCGTGAAGTCTTGGTAATTATTGTTAAGTTAATCGTCAATCTGTCATGTCTATATATATACTCCTGTTTTAGCCCCCGGGGGCTAATCCAGGAGTATTATATAAGAGCGACGAGACAGAGAAAACAATTTTCTATTTCAGCAATGGGTGTTTCGTAAATTTATATTTCTATTCCGAAGAGATGGTTTGTAAAAAAAAGTAATAATTTAGATCTACATCTTATTCCTCGGAAATATTCCGAGTGTCTTTTTTTTAAACACGTATTTAATCTCTGCAAAAGATATGGAACTAGCCTGCATAATTTGCTCTTCGCTAGCCTATAATATACTCCTACTTTAGACCCCGGGGGCTAAACCAGGAGTATATATATAGGCGAGCAACAAAATAGAGAGTTTGTTAGTTCTATGATTATTGATAACTCTGCCAGGGGAGGGTATCCCCTGGAAAAGGGTTTTCTTTGGGGGACTAGATATATTAAAAATGGGGCCTAATAAAAAAATATCTGTGTTTCGGGTTTCCCGACCCTACCTAGAAAATACCGCCGACCCTAAATTTTTTTTTTCGCCAGTCTCCAAGAAAAAATCGGGGATGTCCTTTTTGCGAATTGGAAGGGAAATTCCTTGCGCTAAAAATAGAATTCTGTACTCGGTTGTAACCGTGACCCTGTCGGAAAATTACGAGAAATAGCGAATGCAATATTCGTTCATGGGAGATCAATAACTCTTAACTTTAGGCTCGCCAACCGTTAGATACGAGATTCTTATCTCTGACTAACAAATTCCTTTGTTCGTATTACTCCGCGACCGGAAACCGTTAATTGGATTAATTGGCGTTTTTCCTTCGTTGTGTACAGCGGTTGACCTTGACCTCAAAATAATTTTCAACTCAGTAAGTTATTCAGACACAGGTCGAATATTTATCGAAACTTTATCAGAAAAATGAAACAATCGGATGCTTATGATGTTGTGAAAAAAACTAATTTGATCCATTAAGTCTGGCTGTTAACTCAAATGACTGTGACTACCGATGAAGGTGAAGAATCTCCTCGGAGATTTTTTTCAAAACGAAAGTAGATAGACTTCACTCTCCGAGCCAGTAAAAACGGCGAGCGATTTACAAAAATTATAAAAAACAAGAGGACCATGATGGTCCTATATCGCTCACCTGAACCAAAATGATATGAGCAACATTTTTGTTCAATTCAATTGATATTTATGACTTTAAAACTGAAAACGAACTTATGATCAATAACATTGTGAAAATCAAACTCATCCGAGATGTAACGGTGCCCAACATTGTGTCAAAGTTTTGCTTTGAATGATAAATAATTGTAGATTCTAGAGTATAAACAAGGTCGATAACCGCCGAAAACAGCATTTTATCAAATTCAAGGGCACATAACTCTCGACTTTCTGATCAGATCCATTTGAAAATCCAACTCATCCAAGATCTTATGGTCCCCAAGAATGTGTCCAAGATTTGTCTTGATTGGTCAATAATTGTAGATTCTAGAGTGTAAACAAGGTCGAAAACAGCCAAAAACAGCAATTTTGTCAAATTTAAGGGCACGCAACTCTAGATTTTCTGATCAGATCAGACTGGAAATCATCCTGAACAGAGATCTTATGGTCCCAAACATTGTGTCCAAGCTTTGTCTTGATTGATTGATAATTGTAGATTCTAGAGTGTAAACAAGGTCGAAAACAGCCGAAAATGGCAATATCGTCAAATTCAGGGTCACATAACTCTGGACTTTCTGATCAGATCAAACTGAAATCAAGCTCATCCGAGATCTTATGGTCCCCAACATTGTGTCCAAGTTTTGTTTTCATTGATTGATAATTGTAGATTCTAGAGTGTAAACAAGGTCGAAAACAGCCGAAATGGCAATTTTCAAGGGCACGTAACTCTTGACTTTCTCATCAGATCAAATAGAAAATCGAACTCATCCGAGATGTTATGGTCCCCAACATTGTGTCCAAGTTTTGTATTGATTGATATATAATTGTAGATTCTAGAGTGTAAACAAGGTCGAAAACAGCCGAAAATGACAATTTTGTCAAATTCAAGGGCACGTAACTCTGGACTTTCTGATCAGATCAGACTGAAAATCGAACTCATCCGAGATCTTATGGTCCCAAACATTGTGTCCAAGCTTTGTCTTGATTGACCAATAATTGTAGATTCTATAGTGTTAACAAGGTCAAAACCAGCCGAATATGGCAATTTTGTCAAATTCAAGGGCACATAACTCTGGACTTTCTGATCAGATCATACTGAAAACCAAACTCATCCGAGATCTTATGGTCTCCAACATTGTCTCCAAGTTTTGTTTTGATTGATCAATAATTGTAGATGCTAGAATGTAAACAAAGTCAAAAACGGCTTTTTTGGACATTCAAGGGCAGATAACTCAGCACATTCTGGTCCGATCTGGCCCATAATCGAACTCATCCGAGAACTAATGACCATACTTGTTTTGACTAAGTTTGATCAAGATTGATTAATATTTGTGGATGCTAGAGCGTAAACACCAAATTGTGGACGGACAGACGGACGGACGGACGGACAGACGGACGACGGACAAAAAGCGATCACAATAGCTCACCTTGAGCACTTTGTGCTCAGGTGAGCTAAAAATCGTAGACCAAAAGAAAAATTAGCGTTGATCTTTATGAAAAATTGTTGCTGACAGGATATCCTCTGATGCACCCTGGCTATATCATGGCTAGAAATTGTCTGTAAGCAAGGATACAAGGATTGCCAGGACCATTTTGATTGTCTCGAGTCACACTTTTTTTTACAATTTACATGTGATAAGCTAATTATTGTCTCCTACTGCGTAAACTAAAACCTATCTATAGCCTATGGGTAAATCTCAACATATTTCAGTTTTCACAATCAAATGTGTTAACCCAAATGCCAAAACTTATTAACTTACCACTTCTATTATAACAACTTCCAAGTTAAGGAAGGGGTAAATGCAATAACCTTGTTAAATGTTCCCCATATTGTCCCCAAACTTAGTGTTGGCATGATTTATACACTTTCTACCAACATCCTTTGACTTCCGCTTTATTCCCTGCGATATTTGTAAAATATTAAGTTGGTAACTCACTGTCTTGGGCTGGGACTCATTGTTTCAAACCTACTTCAGATTTCAAAATGAACCACTGTATTTCTATTTTCTTTTTTGTTTCTTTAAATTATAATCCTCAAGTATAACTGCAAACTGAAGTGAACAACAAGTATAAAGTTCTACAAACAGCACCAAACTGAAGAGAACAAACATTGCATATCGTATGTTGTTTTAATGCAAAATGCATTCATTACAACTTACAATGTAGTTCTATCAATCAAAAAAAAAAAAAAAAAAAAAAAAAAAAAAAAAAAAAAAAAAAAAAAAAAAAATCCTACCTACCCTACCTAGAATTTTTCAGAGTGAAACCCTAAACACAGATATTTTTTTATTAGGCCTGGGGCTTGGAGTATTTTGGGGGAACGATATTAAAAGGTTTCGTTGTGGGAAAAAGATGCTATTTATTAAATACCGGGGTCTAAAGTTTTAGACCCCGGGGGCTAAACCAGGAGTATAATATAGGCGAGCGAAACTAAGAAATAACGATTTTTAAGTTCTGTAGATATTTGCAACTCTGTTAGGGGAGGGTATCCCCTGGAAAAGGGTTTCTTGGGGGGACTAAATATTTAATAAAATGGGGCTTGGAATATTAATAATTTTGGGGGAACAATCTTGAAAAGTTTCGTTGATTGAAAAGGTACTTAAAAGACCGGGGTCTAAAGTTTTAGACCCCGGGGGCTAAACCAGGAGTATAATATAGGCGAGAGGAGCCGTGGAACAGTGTTTCTTTTAGGTTCTGTGATTATCGACAACTTTGTCAGGGGAAGGTATCCCATGGAAAAGGGTTTTCTTTGGGGGACTAAAATATTTAAAAAATGGGGCTTGGAGTATTTTGGGGGGAACGATCTTATAAGGTTTCGTTGTGTGAAAATGATGCTATTTATTTTGACCGGGGCCTAAAGTTTTAGACCCCGGGGCTAAACCAGGAGTATAATATAGGCAAGAGGAGCCACTAACTAGCGAGTTTGATGCTTGTTTGTTTGGAGATGCTTCGAGCCTCGGGACGTCAACTATGCACTAAAGAGTTCAAGAAAGATACATGCAAACATGAATGGAATTTACCTTTGTATTATAGATCTGTCACGATATGAATCGTAACGTCGATCGGTAATATCCCATTGGTAAATATTCCCTGATTAAGTCCATTCACGCAACAAACAGCACATAGAGGAAGTCTATCTCCTTTTCTTATTTATTTCTCGACATGGTGGTAAGAAATGACTTGATATAGACTTTAAAGTAGAGATAAGCCACTATTGATGAACGTAATTAAGGGGTGATACAATTTCTTTCCGGTGTAAATGACAGTGAAATTTACAATTCCTGCCAGTGAAACTAACATTTCCTGGCAGTTTCTGACAAATTCTCCACAAAAGGAAATGAAATACATTGCTTGACGCGCATTATCAGATCATTATTCCAAACATATATAGGATAAAACCTTCTCAAACGACAAAATGTCAGGCTTTCCCATTTTAGAAGTGTTACAGACGACAAAATTGGTGGAAATCAATATGGAAGTTGTGTGTATGATTGTCCATAAAATGCTGGAAAAAAGGAGAATACATGTACGTTGGTACTTTCTGCATTTGCCTGAAAGTTTTCTTACGTCCTTTCTCTTAGCGACGTCAAAACCAGGGAGGGGGAAAGGGTACATTTTGTACGGATTTGACTTAAAAAACAACAACAACAACAAAATGCAGTTATGGTGATTCAGGAGCATGTTGGCATAAGAGTTTCAAGAAAGCTTCTAAAATGGTTTGCCCATTTCCAAACAATTATTTGTCACTTTAACCGCCAATGTATGATTTCATTGGTATAGGCCTAATCCAAGTGTCCACTGTGAAAATTTACGGAATGAATAGAAATGACTCCTTATTATGAACAGCAAAACAATGTCTTGTTCGGGTAAGGCTTAAAGAAGCATTTTAGTTAGCCGTGGCTGTGACTTTATCCTATCCAAAACGTTGTTTCAAGGCTTATTTGATTTCATGTTTTGGCGACTGGTTATACGAGGGGTGTTCATTAATTAATGAAAACAGGTCTGCCATTCTTTTCATACGCAACATGATTATGAAGTACTTAGGCTATACAGTTACAAAGAGCTACTTTTAAGCTTGTCAGGCACGGTTCTTGTTACTTTGAAAAAAAAACCTTTTTGTTACTTGCATATCAAACATTATCTATATAATTACACATTCTTAACGTTGAGCTGATATTGTATTTTTATTATTTAATGAACGTCCCTCGTAATTGTGAAATGATGTCGTTTAAACCATTTTCCAAACCACAAACTGTGGCGCCCAAACTGTTTAGGGTGGCATCAACCGCACCATGTAAGATATTTATGATTTTCTTAACAAGGATTAACAAGACTTCACGGAATGAATGGAATCATAACAAATTTTGATGTTAATCGAACAATGCTAAATTTTGATAAACGAATGTGCCTTTTTCATGACTCGTTCGATTGTTGTGCTTTTATGGATTTGAATAGGAAGTTCTACATTCTAAACGAACACCTGAAATAATTTGGGGCTTTTTTCAGTACTTTCTAGACCCCAAAAAGATTAGTCCCCCCGGGGGCTATTCCAGGAGATTGCCATTTCCCAATCGGGCAATATTGCCCAATCAGGCAATCTTGACCGATCGGGCAGCGGCGGATCCAGGATTTCTGTGAGGGGGGTTCGAATATACAAATAGGGGGTTCGTTTTCCAAGTATTACACAATTGTGACTGAATTTCTGCATGAAAATGAAATAATCTGGCTACAGAGGAGGGTTTGTTTGAACCCCCCGAACCCCCTCTGGATCCGCCACTGTCGGGCAATAGCGAAATTGAAAGAAAAGAGCAAAAAGTCAAATTGCGGTGAAATGTGTCGGATGTTGTGAAACCATAGTTTTTGGGCATATGGGTAGGACCTCTCGTCACACATTCCAGAAGGAATTTTCTGTCAAAGAGGTCTATCTTCATGCGCCCAGACTCTTTACAGAACTTACATGAGAATGAATAGGAAATTAAGTAAAAGAACAAAACCTTACATTTTCCAGTATTTATCACCGTATATTTTCTTCACCAACCAGTGTCCGCCTTTTTGATCATTTCTGGGCCGTAACAAAATTCATTATACGACAGATTCGTGTCTTTCGGACATGGTTGCCACGTGTCAGGGAAAAGTCAGGGAAATTTAAATTTTTTCAAGGTCAGGGAATTGTCAGGGAATTTTGTGAACTGTCAGGGAAATTTGAAAATATTGGCAAATGTCAGGGAATTGTCAGGGAATTTTGAAAAAATAAGATGCAGTGCCATATAATAAACTATTTCAACATCGCCTTTGAAAATTGTCTCAAGACTTATTGAATTACTGCGAAATTACTGCAATGAAAAATGTCAGGGAGTTTTCCAATTTTGTCAGGGAAATGTCAGGGAATTGTCAGGGAATTTTATTTCCTCTGACTGGTGGCAACCCTGAACATGGGGCATTCTGGGTCCTCATTGGGAATTTTCACCAGAGAATTGGGAAAAAAGATACTTTTTGCCATTGGGAATGGGGCCCAATAATGGCCCCAAATTTTGGCAAACGAGACCCATGTACCTGGCATTTTCACCTGAACGTGGGGAATTGCAGATATCACCATGATTTTCCACCTATCGCCCCGATTCACGGTGATGAGCAGAGATTTCGAGTGAAAAAATGTTGTAGCCACAATAAGCTGTACTGTAAATCCTATTCAAAACAACTAAGCACAGCAAGCAGGCTGAGCAGCTTGATGGGAAAAGATGTGAGAATTGCCAGGAACAACTGATTATCATCTTCTCAAGCCAAGGGTGAAGTCCTTTACATAATGTAGGGGCAGATTTGGTGCAGTGGTATCATGCTTGACTCTTAATACAGGGGTCGCTGGTTCGACCCCCGCTTCTCCAGTCTTTCTGGTGAGACTTTAAACCGAGGTCCCGTCTCCATATGACATTGGCAGTTGAGTGGGACATGAATCTCCATTAATTCCAAATTCTTTAAATTATATAATGTTATGTGTGACTGTCTGTATTTAACTGTTAACCCTTTCCCAAGCAACAAAATGTAAGAGCTTCAATCCGACAAACATTTACATGTAAATTCAATTTAGCCCTTTCCCAGATAAAAGTTTTTTGTGGATGGTCCAATTTGAAAGCTTGTGGCTGCACATGTCATGACAAAGTTGTTGTTGTTAATAATAGTATTTGTGTAGAATAGAGCTGAGAACATACTGGGGAAAAAGGAGAAAATGATGACAAGCTGATTATCAGCATTTTCTCCATTTGCCTCAATGTTTTCCTTAGGCTGAGCCTTATCTATTTGAGAGAGACCTCGCCAACCCGGTCTTGTTTGGGAAAGGGTTACAGGGGTGTGGAAATATGGAATTTTTCCACTTGTCCTCGGACAAGTTGAACTCAAATTTCTACTTGTCCGAAGGCAAAGTTTACTTGTCCAGAAAAACAACATCTAGACAGGAAAATAATATTTCAACTTTATTTTAACTCTATTTTCAGTTAACATATAAAACTGAATGAACACAATTCAATCACAAGTTTACCTTTTATCATTTATTTTGCAGAAATTGCTCATGCCAATACCCTTCTTTCAATTTAAAGACAAAAATCTGCTAGCACCTATTTAGTCTTTTATCTATTAAAATCTGCTTGTTGAAAGGAAGATTTTGTCAAATTCACATAATGGAACATGGCTTACTAGGATCAGATTGAGAAAATTGTTTGAGCTTTTCCATGGCAATGTCTTCCCCACCTAGGGTCATAACAATAAGATTAAAATTTAGTTTTTATCACATTTTGATTCCCTTGATATGCACTTGCCTGCGGACAAGCTCACTTGAAAAAAGCCCTTGCCCGTCCACCACAAAACCCGTGTCGGGCAAGTCGGACATGTGAATTCCACACCCCTGGGTTAAAACTATTGATTATTCCTAATGAGACAATTTTTTTTCTCTTCACTGTTTCAGCAAAAGCTTGATCTGATCATAGAAAAGAGAGACCAAGGGGATAAACTAGAAAAGGATCAACAGGTTAGTCTCTAACCCTTCTCAAACAGAAATTTTTTAACTATTACCAAACTGAAACGGCAACATTTCAGATTAATCCAAATTCAAAAATTTTGCAGACGACAATTCCAAGTGAAGGAAATTTTAAATTTTTTGGTCTTTATGTGTAGAAAACTTTGTACTAAATGAAGGAATTGCTTGTCACAAGCAATTTTTTCGTTTTCCACAGCCTTTATTTTGTGGGGCACCCAAAAGTGTTAGTGTGTGGGATTGGGTTAATATCATTCCCAGAGCTACCACATCTCTTGAGAGGTCACAGTGACACGGGTTCGATCACTGGCTTCGGTAATCCGAGTCTTCTCTGATGTAAATACGCTCTTTGATATTTTGATTTTTCGCTATTTACATCAGAGAGCGTTGCTCTTTGAAAAAATCAAGAAGTTCGCAACAAATTGTTGCGCATTGTTCACCGTCCGATCTTAAATGCTATCGTTAAAACCCCTGATGATATCGATAAATGAACCATTTATTGTTATGGCTGCTGAAAAAATTACGACCAAAAAGTATTTCTAAAAGGTTAATAGGCAATGTATTGCATCAACCCTCACCTGAGCAGCCTTTGTTTACCTTGACCTTCCATTCAAAACCAAAGGTTATACTCATCCAGCAGGCCGATTTGAAATGAAATTTTTGGTCAGGTATGACAATAAATAATTTATTGATCTACAGTGTTTTACCGAGTGATTCGATATGATACACAAAAACAAAGCTTCAAGTTACTTGTAACGTTACCGAACTTTCCGCTGTTTTCAAAGAGCAACGCTTTCTGATGTAAATAGCGAAAAATCAAAATATCAAAGAGCGTATTTACATCAGAGAAGACTCGGATTATGGCTTCGGCAAATATCCTTTCTGACAAAAATGTCACCCACTATTTGTTTGATAATGTTGATATATGTGGATGAGCAGCTGGAGGCTCGGTTAGGGTGTTGTGGTAGAACTGGTATGAGAAACATAAGGAATCCATGGTTAGGTGCTCCAGCTGCGTGATATGACCATAGAAGTTGAAGCTGCGATAAACTCCCAATATACCAAACCAGAGCTACTAATAAGTGGGGGTGTGAAGACATTCTAACTTTGTTATCTCAATTCCAAACCCTATGATGTGAGTACTCATTTGAATCGTCTCAATGAGAGGTTTGGTTTGAATTTGATATTTTGCTTTTTAAAAAGCCTCTTCTCCCTGTAATCTATTGCTCTGTTTATTTATTGTATTATATTCCAGGCTGCAATTGAACATTATGACGAGGTTGAGCACAATCTGGAGTTTGCTAGAGACCTTCAAAAGCAATTTGTAGCGATCAATACTGAGGTTAGTAAATATGATGTTATGTTAAGCATGGGGAAAAAATGAGAGGGGTAATTCTTGTCTGCTGAGAGTTAAGAAAATGTTGACACTTTTGAATATTTGCTGATGCTACTTTGAATTTTTTTTTTTGGAACTGCTTCATTAAAAATCTATTGACCAAGCAAATGACTAATTCCATCTTTTGTATCATTAACTTTGATGTCTTTTTTGGTTTGAAATTGATGCATTAACTTTTTAAAGGCATACAATATTTTTTATGCCCCCGATAGGGAGGCATCATAAATTTGACTTGTCTGTCCGTCCGTCTGTCCGTCTGTCTGTCTATCCGTCTGTCCGTCATTCCGTCCAAAAACTTTAACATTGGCCATAACTTCCTTATTACTTAACATATTCGCTTCATACTTTACCACAACATTCCTTGGTACATTACCTTTCTGTAGGCACATACTTTGGTGACCTTGACCCCTGGATGACCTTGACCTTGAACATAGATTGGCCATAATTTAAAATCAAAGCGGTGTCGGGGGCATTGTCATCTTACAGTGACAGCTCTTGTTTTTTTTTTTTAAAAAATCAGAATAAAACAATTTCCATTTGTTATTGGCCCCAAAGATGGTTTAATGTTTTGGCCATGATAGTCCTTCCACCTGTCTGTCTGTCAGTCTCCCTGGTGAACTTCTTGTTATTCTTTTAATCAAGCCTTTCCCATAAAGCAGTTCTAGGGTGGTCCTATATGAAAACTGCTGTAGATGGCAAAACTAATGTTGTTGATAATGAGAGAATATGTGTATAATATGGCTTAGAAAATATTTATGCAAAAGGAGAAATTGCTGACAATCAGCAATTTCATCTTCAGCCCCAATGTTTTACCCCCGCAAACTACAGAGTTACAGATAAGAAGGGTTGATGACTTTCCAAAATGCAATATTTTATTTACCATATGTTGTTGGTACTCATTAGAAGGGGGGCCGCGGCCTTAGCGCAGTTGGTAGCGCATCTGACCCTCATGCGAGAGGTTCTGGGTTCGATACCCGGCCGCGGCTAATACCCTTTCTGACAAAATTGTCACCCACCTATGGGTTTGAAATCGTTAACCTAAGTGGGCGAGCAGCTGGAGGCTCGGTAAGGATGTTGTGGTAGTACTGGTTTGAGAAACAACAGGAATCCATGGGTAGCGTAGGTGCTCCAGCCGCCGCGATATGACCCTGGTAGTTGAAAACGGCGTAAACTCTCAGTAAACTCAAACTCATTAGAAGGGTCTCATCAATATGGGTTTTGTAGTTAGATGTAACAAAGGGGGTGTCTCAAATCTGCCCACGCATGAATTTTCTTTTAATTCTGCATGGTGATAAAGGACCATATACAAGCTATGAAAATGCATTTAGTTTCTTAGATAATCCAAACTGGATTCCAAAAAGCCAACTTGACTTATTCCCACTATGACATGAAACATGGCCCCTTTTTCATGCGTCGCAAAACTTTAGTTTTGTGTATTTTCAAGATCTGTCAATTGAATTTGATCCGAGACACATAAGGCATTACATTCATACCAGAAAAGGTATTTGAGGAAATTATTATGAATGTTTTTTATTGAATTAATCATGAAAAAATGCATGTTTTTCAGCAAAATCTTGGAAAAGAGTAAAATTGAATTCCAAAGTTAAGTATGTTGGAGTCTTTGTCAAGATTCCATATCATCACAAAAACATGCTACATATTTCCTCTTACTTTGAGCCAAATTATATAGAAATCCAAAACCGGTAACAATGTCATATAATACATATTATTGATAAAGGTGATGTTTTGGTCCAAAACTTGTATTCAGTAAAAATTTGGTTGTGCTCCTAAAAAAATTTTATATTCAGTAAAATCAACTGTAGCATACAGTGCAAACCTACAGCAATATTCATGCCCAAAAAACTCATTGGAAAAAAACATAGAATTAATATAAATATTACTTATATTTACAAAATTACATGTATGGAGGCCAAGATAGGCATACATATACACATTGCAAGTTTTCTTTACTATTTGGTCACATTGTCTATATTTAGTGAGACTATGACATGCAATAAATGTCAAGCCAAATGTTATGAAATTGGAAAGACGCTTAGAACTGGTACGGTAAAGCATCAAAAGGTGCCCTTCCGGGTAACCAATACATAACCAAATATTTTTGCTCTAAGCGCCCGTAATGAACTAACATGATATGGAAGGCCCCCTATGATTCAGTAAAAGACTGTTACATCATTATATCTTTTCGGTTACACAGTTGAAAATAGCAGGGGTCGAGATTCCCTCAAGTCCGACGGTCCGAGACCACTTAAATTTCGGTCGGACCTGCTCATAATCTGAACAGCAGACCCGCCTGACCAGTTGATTTTTTGCATATTAACAAAATATTTTGTTCATAAATAGTCATTCTTCTCATTATCGGGTGGTCTTCACATCAAATTGTTAAATTAGATCTATAAATCTGTACAAACTTTCCCAAAATACCGGGATACAGCGGCAGTTGCAAAGTGAAAGTAGAACTTTTCAAATCTCGGAAAAATGAGAGGTCATTATACGCGCATGATTGTACTCTGTCCATTACCAAACAAGTAAAAAATTGCTGTAATGTACAGCAAAATGAATTGTATCGCGCTTAAAAAATTATACCAAAGTACTGAATGGTACAAGTGTCTGGTTAAGTCAACATGCAGTGAAAACCGAAACAGGATTGCATGTCTGCATATGCTGGTGCTAGATCTAGTCTATTTTTGTGTGTTCAGCCAGATTATACATTAATCAAACAACATAGGAGGGGAAGTAAGCAAATACAAAAGTGTTAAATGTTGCAGTTGAATAAATGGAGATTAAAATTAACTTAATCAAGAAAAGAAACCGAATATTTCAGCAAGGAATTAGGACCAAGATGGTCCTGAATCGTTTCTCCGTGAAATTATTCTTTGGAAAAAAAAGAAGGAAAAAAAGACACACACAAATAAATTGAAAGTGCACCATAGTAACCACAGTTCACTATGAAAATATTTTTCGAAAAAAAAAGAAAAGAAAAGAAAACAAAAACAATTCGAAAGGCTCCATGCAAGGAAGATTCCTGTTTGATTCCTATGTTAGAAGATTCCTGTTTGAATCTTGATTGAAACTGGCCTAGTAATTTTGGAGAAGTTTTCACATGAACGCACGCCGGAAACAGGACCGTGGCATAAGCCCCGCTAGCCTTTGGTCAGAATAGGTAAAATACTTTAATTAAATAGAAAAAAAGTACTTGTTTATCCATTAGCCTTCTGAATATAAAAATCGTATCAAGTAAATTTTCCAAACCGGAACATTTTGACCACTATAGCTTATTTGTTCTTCGTATAATCATTCAATAGAGAACAGACTGTGTTGAATAGATCAGAGTGCATGCTAATCTTAGTCTATGGAATCTAAAAATGCTTTGATAACAACAGGAATAGGAAACGTTTATGATAACAGACATAGATGAACGAACGCACAGCAGCCACAATGCCACGGATATGATCCTTATTACTTTTGCAATAAATTAAATGTAAAAAAGATAAATACAGAAATGCCATATAAAGTGACAACTATTAGCCGCTAATGTTTAGGATTTAAGCTGTAACACAATACAAGCAATACCATGAATATGTCTCAATAATTCACCCGGCAGATCATCTCTGCCAGGTCATAAATCGGGACCTATATTTGTACTTATCACACACAAAAAACACAAAGAACGAGCGACACATACGAGGAGATTTACTAGAGTGTAACAAAAAGTACAGGACTAAAGTTTTGATTGTGGCGGCGAATTGATTGCGCATAAAGTATTCTTTTGAACGGTTTTGAAATCCATCCAGTCAAAAACTGTTGAGACATTAAAATTGGTTTGTTCTTTTATGTGAAAACCCCTAACAGTTTGTAATTTTTAGAAAAAAAATTGAGAAAACCTATTTGTTCTACTAGTTATACACATGCCTATTTAGTTCAGACGATCCCTTGAAATTATGGAATCGAATCATCCATAATTGTACATGCAGTGTTCATTCAATACTTACCGGGTAAGTCTTTTTCGTGCTTTGATTTCTTAGGAAGCGATGCAGTGAATGGGATAGGCCATGGGCAAACCGAAAGTAGGAATTCACATTGTAATGCAATTTTGAAAAACGCTTGAGAAAACCCATTTGTTCTACTAGCAATATACATATCTAGTCAGATAATACGATCCCTTGTAACAATGCAAGTTGACCAGTCCAAATTCAACATGTAGTGGTCATTCAATAGTAAGGTACTTCTCGTTCTTTGATTTCTTATTGCGATTCGAAATGGTACGGTTGGGCTAAAAAAATTTGATGCGATGAAAATTCAAAATTAAGAAGTTTGGGCTGATATGAATCTCCTTTGCGCCACCGCAAGCTCATTTTCGCACGTGAGTATAGCCTATGAAAATCGGAATTAATACAAAAACCAGACACTTTATGTTCTAACATAAACATTATTGATTAGATATGATCTTACAATACATGAATATAGCAATTTAATGCAATAAAAATTCATGATTTAGGAGTTTATGCTGATTTGAATCTCCTTTGCGCCACCGCAAGCTCCTTTTCGCCCGTGAGTATAGCCTATGAAAATCGGAATTAATAAAACAAACAGACACTTTTTTCTAAAGAATACATAATTATTATTGAATAGCTATGGTCTAATAATACATAAATATTACAATCAATTGTGACGAAAATCTATGATTAAAAAGTTTATACAGATACAAATCTCCTTTGCGCCACCCAGCTCCTTCTCGCCTGTGATTAGCATATGAAAATCGGAATTTATACAGAAAACAGACACCTTTTGTCAAAAAAATAAACATTGTGGATTAGATATGATCTTAAAATACGTGAAAATTACAATTTAAATGCGATAAAAAATAATGATAAAGGAGTTTGGGCTTATATGAATCTCCTTTGCGCCGCAGCCAGCTCCTTTTCGTCCGTGAGTAGCCTATTAAATCGGATTCAACACAAAAATCAGACACTTTATGTCCCAAAACAAAGATTACTGACTAGATTTAATCGTAAAATACACGAATATAACAATCTAATGCGATAAAAAAAATCATGATTAAGGAGTTTGGACTGATATAAATCTCATTTGCGTCACCTTCATGTCCTTTGCGTCCTTTGCGCCAAAAACAGGTCCATTGCGTGCTTTAGTCCAACCCGAAATGGTATGCATAAATGCGTTGCATTTAAACGGATAGGAAAAATACATGTCCACCATGGGCAAACCGGAAGTAGGGACTTTCCATTGCTATGCAAAGTATAAAACTATACTAGAATTTCGTTTACACGAATTTTCAGCGTGGTCTGAGATTAAACGAACTTCAATGTGTACTTATAGTACTGCTTGAAAAATTATACCGTGTAAACAGTTTATGTGTAGGTTATATATACGACTTTCAAGTACAAATAATTATCCCTCATGACGTAATTTCTAAAATTAGAATATGTATACCACAATATGTATCGCGCCATAGGCGCGATACAATTAAAATTAATCGAACAAATTGAAAAGCTGATTCTTATAAAAACCAGATTCAATCATTTATGATCTTAAAATATTGTTACCTGAATAGTAATAAGTATTATTTAATCAGTTAAAACTTATTGTGAAGGTATATAGTTTTGAAAATATAAACAATTGAACTGATTAACAAGAACATTATTCTGGTCGTACTTGCCTTACAAAATAGAGCATACCATAAATAAAGACAGTTGTACCGGTAATTAGTTTTCACGGATTTCGATCTTCGATAAAAACAAACCACAACAGCAGAATTATGAAATAAGTTTTTGAGGTTTTGAAAATGCTTACAGCCCTTAATCCTTCAGCTACATTATTTTGTTTGGTGAGGGATGCCAACTACGTTGATCTTTATTTTCTTAGTTTCAAAATTCATGTTGAGCTTGAGTGACTTACTGAAGGGGGTTTTGACAGTTCATAGATAGAATTACGTTTTCGTTGGCAACTGCTGCAAAACTTTACAAGCCCTGGTTTTAATATTAGGAATGGATCTATTTGAAAAAATCTTTGAAAAACATTGAGACAAAGAAAAATCAACATCAATTATGTTTAGCTGCATTTTTCTTATAAATGTATAGAGTCTAGATCTAGTTATAATTTTTCAGCTTGGGAAAGCGTGAAATCTATATATCATCTATATATTGTTATAGAATCAGTCGGCATGACGTCATAGCCTCACTTTCATTTTTTCATCGAGGGTACTTCCTCGGTCTTTATCGTTACGGGATACCAACTTTGAGGCAGAATATTTAAAAAATCCATCGTTAAAATTCAAAAACAAAACTCTTTCTTTAAAGAAAGTGATTTAAACTTTCTAACAATCAACGCATTTGTAATAATCAGGCGTAGAAGTCGAGATATTAATGCTGAAAGTTGGTAATGCTTTAACGAAAAAGACCGAAGCTTTCACCTCCTCCAAATGAGTCCAGGTAAAATGACCTCGTGTTTGATTGGCTGAAGGGATTGTGCCGACCGAATCAATCATATATATACTGTTATCGAAGAATAGAGGTCCTAATTTTATGTCTCACTGATGAAACTGTTAATCCATTTTTTTTAGAAAAAGCATTTCCCCCAATTTGCTTTGTAACATACGGTACCCATTCCCCAAAACTATAAGGAAGCACAATGTATGTTGAAACTATTTATTTTCGTTTATTTCGGTAGGTTGGGGGCGGTCCCTGGGCGGACCTGTTAAGTTTGTGGGGGACCTGTTGATTTTTAGCTCACCTGAGCACGAAGTGCTCAAGGTGAGCTATTGTGGTCACTTTTTGTCCGTCGTCCGTCTGTCCGTCTGTCCGTCTGTCCGTCCGTCCACAATTTCGTGTTAACACTCTAGCATCTACAAATATAAGCCAATCTTGACCAAACCTGGTCAAAACATGTATGACCATAAGATCTCGGATGAGTTCGATTATGGGTCAGATCGAACCAGAAAGTCCGGAGTTATCTGCCCTTGAATGCGAAAAATAGCTAGTTTTGACATTGTTAACACTCTAGTATCTACAATTATTTATCAATCAAAACAAAACTTTGACACAATGTTGGTGACCATAAGATCTCGGATGAGTTTGATTTTCAGTCTGATCAGACCAGAAGGTCTTGAGTTATGTGCCATTGAAATTGACAAAATTGACATTTTCGACTGTTTTCGACTTTGTTTACACTCTAACTTCTACAAATACTGACCAATCAAGACAAAACTTTGAGACAATGTTAGGAACCATAAGATCTTGTATGAGTATGATTTTCAGATTGATCGGATCAATAAGTCATGAGTTAAACGCCCTTGAATTTGACAAAATTGCCGTTTTCGACTGTTTTTGACTTTGTTTACACTCTAGCATCTACAATTATTGACCAATCAAGACAAAACTTGATCACAATCTTAGGGACTATAAGATCATGTATGAGTTTGATTTTCAGATTGATCAGATCAAAAGGTCATGAGTTAAACGCCCTTGAATTTGACAAAATTCCCGTTTTTGAATGTTTACGACTTTGTTTACACTTTAGAATCTACAATTATTGACCTATTAAGATGAAACTTTGACACAATGTTGGTGACCATAATTTCTTGGATGAGCTTGAACTTCAGTCTCGTCAGACTAGAAAGTCATGAGTTATATGCCCTTGAATTTGACAAAATTGATGTTTTCGATTGTTTCGGACTTTGTTTACACTTTAGCATCTACAATAATTGTTGACCAATCAAGAAGAAATTTGGACACAATGTTGCTGAACATAAGATCTTGCACCAGTTTGAATTAGCTTAATTAGAGTAGAATTTGCTGAGTTTGCTGAGCCCTTCAAATTGACAAATTTGCCGTTTTCGACTGTTTTTACTCTAACAACCACAAATAGCGACAAACCGAGACAAAATTTGGACGCAATGTTGTTAACCATAAGTTTGTTTTCAGTCTTAAAGTCACAAGTAATTGATTTGAACAAATCTGTGGCTCATATCATCTTGGTTCAGGTGAGCGATATAGGACCATCATGGTCCTCTTGTCTTAGTTACTGGTCCCCGGACCAGTAGCATTTCGCTGGGAGTGTAGACCCCTGAATGGGCTTGTTTATTTCAAAATGCGGCCCTATTGGGATAAAACAGGGTGCAATTATTTCCTCAAATTATTTTTCTGACCATAGCTTAACCTGTATTGATACACAATTTATACACATTTCAATGATGTCATACCATTAAGATGTTGTTTAGCCATCAATAGCCCTTAAAAGTCACATGGGAGCTGGACTATCTGTTTCTTATGCAACACAACAATATTTTCACTTTTGCACGATTGTCAAATGCCATCAGAGAAATCGTTGCTTTTTAGCTCACCTGAGCACGAAGTGCTCAAAGTGAGCTATTGTGATCGCTTTTTGTCCGTCGTCCGTCCGTCCGTCTGTCCGTCCGTCTGTCCGTCTGTCCGTCCACAATTTCTTCAAACATCTTCTCCTCCTAAACCATTGGTCCAATTTTAACCAAACTTGGCAGAAATGTTCCTTGTGTGACCCTTTTCAAAATTTGTTCGTGAATTTTTGATTTGTCAAAAAATGTGGGCGTGGCAGGGCGGGGCTTATCAGATTTTAGAGAAATCTTAAGAAAATTCTTTAAAAATCAACCATTGGGCCAATTTGAATCAAAGTTGGCAGGAATGTGCATTGAGTCACTCTTTGCAAAATTCATCCACAAATTTTTACATTAAATTTTGTCAAAAAATGTGGCCGTGGCAGGGAGGAAGGGGCTTATTGGACTTAGAGAAATCATAAGAAAATTCTTTAAAAATCAACCATTAGGCCAAACTGAACCAGACTTTGCAGAAATGTTCCTTGAGTCACTTTTTTCAAAATTTGTTTTCAAATTCTTGCAATTGACAAAAAATGTGGCCGTGGCAGGGAGGAAGAGGCTTATCGGACTTGGAAAAATCATAAGAAAATTCTTTAAAAATCAACCATTGGGCCAATTTGGACCAGACTTTGCAGAAATGTTCCTTTAGTCACTCTTTTCAAAGTTTATTCACAAATTTTTACCTTTGTCAAAAAATTATGACCGTGGCAGGGAGGAAGGGGCTTATCGGACTTGGAGAAATCATAAGAAAATTCTTTAAAAATCAACCATTGGGCCAATTTGGACCAGACTTTGCAGAAATATTCCTTTAGTCACTCTTTTCAAAGTTTATTCACAAATTTGTCAAAAATGTGGCCGTGGCATGGAGGAAGGGGGCTTATCAGACTCGGAGAAATTGTAAGAAAATTCTTTAAAGATCAACCATTGGGCCAATTTGAACCAGACTTTACAGGAATGTTCCTTGAGTCACTCTTTTCAAATTTTGTTTTCAAATTCTTACAATTGACAAAAAATGTGGCCTTGGCAGGGAGGAAGGGGCTTATTGGACTTCGAGAAATTATAAGAAAATTCTTAAAAAATCAACCATTGGGCCCAAATGAACCAGACTTTGCAGGAATGTTCCTTGAATCACTCTTTTCAAAATTTGTTCTCAAATTCTTATAATTGATAAAAAATCAGGCTGTGGCAGGGAGGAAGGGGCTTATGGGACTCAGAGAAATCTGTCCTATTTCTCTTATCTATTTCTCTTATCTGTTGCTCTGGCTGGCCCCATGTTTATCTTATGTAAACAAATATGGGATTAGCCTTAGCTTATCAGATGGTAATCCTGCACTATATTCTTTCAATCACAGACCAAATCTTGTTAATTGAGCCTATCATAAATGATCAATCTCTAACAGATCAGAATGCTTTGAAAATTAGTCCTATGTTGTATATTGCGAAATCATTAAATAATTATTGAAAAAAAAACCCGTCAACAATTGTGCTAATTCATACCCAACCTTACAGGATCGATTGGAACAAAATTATTTCTTAATTGTTTCCAAACAGAAAGTCCTTATAAGTTTCATGCCTTTGAATTTGACAAAATTGCCATTATCGCTCTTGCCATCTTGATTCAGGTGAGCGATTTAGGACCATCATGGTCCTCTTGTTCTTATTTGCTTTCTTATGTTTCAAAAGATCTATACATAACTCTTGCTGTAAGCTTTCATGAATCACAGCTGACTTGAATAATTTAAAATGATTTTTATAGAAAATTTCCTCTCTTTTTTGTAAAGAAGGTACACCTGGGACAAGATCTAATGTGACCCTGGACAGAAATATTGTAACCAACTTTGAAGTCTACCCCTTAGCAAACTTACGTACAAAATTTAAAACATAATGGCTGTGTAAAGCTTTACAAAAAGAGCTTATTTTTATTATATGAAATGTTTCCCCTTTTATGCTGCCACAGCAACAAAAGTTTATGACAAAAAGAAATTCTAATACACAGATTTGTACTCCTTTAACCCAAGGTTACTTTTTATCAAGTTTCAAAAAGATTTACATATTAGATTGGGAGAAAAAAGAATTTTTGAGAAAATGCCAACAGACAGACAGACACACGGACAGATGACAGAAAATAACTGAAAAAATACCTTGCATCTTGATTTATCCTCAGGTAAACTTGAATAACCAAAAAAGTAAACAAAACATTTGAAAGAAAGTCATTTTTAAAAAATCTTAATTTTGTCCATTCTTGGAAATGTGCACTGTTCAGGGGGAAATTCCAAAAGCAACATTTTACCGGTTTTATTTTTTCTCGATATTTCACAATAATCATCAGTATATTTGTGCGCAACTTTTACATAATTTTCAAATCTTGACAAAAACTGGAACAAAGAAAATTTTTGAACAGAATTTGCTTAAAGTATTTAAAAACAATGAATTTTTGGGTTACCCCCTTACATCAGTTGATATGAAACAATATTTTTGTACATAATTATTTATATTTTTGTTTCATACAGGATCACGGACTACTGGGCATTATTTTTAGAATAAATTACGCGATGAAACTAACAACCAGAACGCTTGCACACTGTTTTAATCAGGGTACCCTCTTTTTTCATGGTGAAAACTTAAAATTCCGAGAAAATTGTTTTCTGGAATGTGCGATTTGAAACATTTCATGAATATGAACCGTTATCTAGTGTACTAACTTCAAGCCAAATTTCATTAAATTCCGAGCGTGGGCAGATTCCCATGTTATTTTTCCTATTCGTGAGACACCCCCTTTAGAATTGTTTCATCCTCTTTTATTTGTTTGCTCTGTCCAACTATCCATATTTTATTGACAGGTAGAAAAGATGTTGAAGAAACAAGCAAAGCGAGTCATGTATGAGAAGTACCTACAAGAAGTCAAACGAATGAAAGAGGTGTTACAGCTTCAGGGGTTACTTGACAGTATGGGCTCCGATAATGTTCGGTCTGACTTTCAGAGTGGAAATCACGGGGCGATAGTAAGTTTTTGGGCTATGGTTAAGTGTTTTGTTTGTGATTTTATATGTAAAAGCAAGCAAGTTGTAAAGAACTAGGTCTTACTGCACATATGCTCAAATTATGAGAAGAATAATATGACTTTATGAAATTAAAAGTTACGTTAAATGGAAGAAAGAGGTGTTACAACTTCAGGGCTTACTGGACAGTATGGGCTCTGATAATGTTCGGTCAAAGAATCATAAGAAATCTCGCTCTAAAGAACCTGCCTCTGTTCTTGGGTACAATTTTAATATCTGTATAATGATTACAAATCAGTTTTCACTTTCAATATGTTTTGGAAGATCTCATTAACCGTTAACACATCTACTAAAGAGTTGCAACAACTCAAAAACTAACGAAAATAGGGTATAAAATGTTCTCATTTGGTTACAAAGTGAACTTGTGTGCATGTTCCTACTGGTGGATTTCTCCTATGAGATTGACGGAAACAAAATTATAGAGCAGAGAACTATCTATTTGTATGGGTAATTGTAGAACAGGTACCTGGTTACAAATTTAGTACAAATTTCAACAACAGTGGAGATTAATGACAAGGAGCTGATGGAGGGAGTGGGGGATGGGT
The DNA here is from genome assembly GCA_963680895.1 of Fragum sueziense. NCBI lineage: Eukaryota > Metazoa > Mollusca > Bivalvia > Cardiida > Cardiidae > Fragum > Fragum sueziense. Next base: position 19,378,108 of record OY804602.1, on the reverse strand, counting down.
AGGGACGGTGTGATGTTTGTTTGCTCCTTAAAAAGTCTAGTTTACTATTTGTGTTTAATGTTTGCAGGTTTTAACAGAGGAGAACCTTCAACAGTTAGATGAGCTATATAAGTTGATCAGTCCTAGTCGTGATGGTGAGACAGACTATCATGAAGCTCTGTCTAAAGCGTCGGGACATATTGTCAATCTTCTTGATGCGAAAGATAAACCGGTGGTTGGGACTACATACAAGGTATGTCATTCATTAACAGAGCTACAGATAAGAGGGGATGGAGGCTTTTCAAAATGTTATATTTCAGTTATTGTTCATCAAACCCTATGTTGTGGGTACTCATGTGAATCGTCTCATCAAGACTATTCAAATAAGTACCAGCAACATATGGCTTGGAATTAAAATAACAAAGAATGTTTTCACCCCCACTCATCTGTTGCTCCTTGTCATTCGTTAAAGATGCATTCCCCCCCTTTGGGGGGGGATTCTTTAAAAATGACTATGAAGAATTAAAATATGGCCCTTTACTTTCATGTTGGCTAAATTTTGGCTTCCTCTTACATATAGCAGCTAAGATTATGACAGATATAAAATCCATATGAAATCAGTCTGTAAGTATTTGTGATTGTGATTAACCTTTTCGCAAACAAGACCTGGTTTTGACGTCCCTAAAGAAAAGGCTTTGGAAAACATTGAAACAAAAGAAGAAACTGCTGACAACCAGCAGTTTCTCCTTTTGTCTCAATATTTTCTGTGCCATATTTTACACAAATCCTATCTTTAATAACATCCATTTTGTCATTTTTGGCAGTTTTTGAATTGGATGAACCTAAAATTTTGCCGTTTGAGAAAGGGTTAAATATTTGAACTCATTTGATAATTACTTACAATAATATTCGGTTTTTCCCGAATAGTTTCTATTAAGGATGTAAAATAGAATGTATCGCCTGGGAAAGTGTTAAGGTATTCCATCCATCATTAGATACAATACAATTTGTGCAACTTCGGACGCCATCCATGACAATGGAAATGATTGTATGTCCTTTTCAATTTTTGGGCATCATCTGCGTTGCCATGAATGACACCCAAAGTTGCACAAAGTGTTTGGTATCTAATGATGGATGGATAACCTTAAATTTTTTAATGCTCCATCAACCTATTATTACCTACCGGTATATTACCAGGAATTAAAGGAGCTCCTAGACTTGATAGCGCAGTGTGGTTACTTCGAGAAGGTCAGTGAGAGTGGGGAAGAAACAAAACCTGAGGAGCTTGGGGACGATTCCGAGTATGAAGTTGTCGACAAACACGACATCCCGTCACCCGACTCCGACGAAGTTCAGGCATCTCTCCCGCCAGAAATCACGGAGGAAACCATCGCTGGATCGTCGCAGGATAGTCAACGATTGATGGAAGAACCTCTAGATCAACTCTCATCTCAACAACAGGTGGGTGTTAACTCATAGCCCATTACCAAACGACAATTTTTGGACTCATCCAAATTCAAAGATGTTGCAGACGACAATTTCAAGTTAAGGCTTTTCAAGATGTTTTGGTCTTTTTTGGTAGAAAACATTGTGGGAAATGAAGAAATTGCTTGTCACAAGCAATTTCTTTATTTTCCACAATGTTTTCTAAAGGAATTATCTTATGAGGAGTCAAAAAGAGTCACTGTGTGGTAATGGGATAGGTAAGAAGGGATTTTAAAAATGCAATATTTCCTTTATTATTCGTCAAAACCCGTGCTGTGCAGGGTTGCCATGCATCAGGGCAAAGTCAGAGAAGTTAAGAAAAATTCAAGGTCAAGGAATTGTCAGGTAATTTTGAGCACTTTCAGGGAAATTTGAAAAGACAGGAAAATGTCAAGGAATTTTCAAGGGATTTTTATGCCCCCGTATTATGTCAGTCTGTCTGTCTGTCTGTCCAAAAACAACATTTGAAAAATAGCAATTTCAGGGGCATTTGTGTTTCACAAACACATCTTGTTCAAAAATAAGATGCCGAGCCCGGATAGCTCAGTCGGTTACGTCGGAGTCTGTCAATCCAGGGGTCTCGAGTTCGAACCCCGGCTCGGCCAGTATCCATTCTGACATTTGACAAAAGTCATTTTGTATCTCACCAATGGGTGTGAATCATCTATGTGAGAAAGCAGCTGGAGGCTCGGTTTGGATATTGTGGTTGTACTGGTGCGAGAAATACCAGGAACCCACGGTTAGGTGCTCCAGCCGCCGCGATATGACCCTGGTAGTTGAAAAACGGCGTAAAACCCCAATAAACTCAAACTCCAGGGTTGCCACGCGTCAGGGAAAAGTCAGGGAAATTTTAATTTTTTTAAGGTCAGGGAATTGTCAGGGAATTTTGTGAACTGTCAGGGAAATTTGAAAATACTGGCAAATGTCAGGGAATTGTCAGGGAATTTTGAAAAAATAAGATTGAGTGCCATAAAATTAATGATTATCAACATCATCTTCAAAAATTACCCGGACACATCGCGAGTTACAGTGAAAATGCTGCGATGAAACATGTCAGGGAATTTTCCAATTTTGTCAGGGAAATGTCAGGGAATTGTCAGGGAATTTTATTTCCTCTGACCAGTGGCAACCCTGAACTCAAAAATAAGATACAGAGCCATACATTTTATGATTTGGATATCACCTTTTAAAACTGTCTCAAAATATCTTGAGTTATTAAAGTAGTTAATGTGACAAAACGTCTCAATGAATTTTCAAATTTTATCAGGGAAATACATTTTCTCTGGCTAGTGGCAACCCTGCTGTCTTGTCTCTGTATTAGTTTTGAAAATATAACCCATTTCTTAACCCATTACCAAATGACAAACTCTTAGACTCCTACAAATTCAAAGATGCTGCGGACGACAATTAATACCAGATGAAAATTTACATTTCTTGTTCTTTTTATGTACAAAATATTGTGGAAAATGAAGAAATTGCTTGTCACAAGCAATTTCTTCATTTTCCACAATGTTTTCCAAAGCCATTTTCTTGTGGGGAGTCTAAAAGAGTCACTATGTGGTAATGGGTTAAGGATCTTTCTTTAATCCACCAGGTAACCAACAGACCCGCAGAAGCCGATTCCTTTTTCTCAAACCCGGTCAACACACAAGCAGTACAACAACAACAACAACAACAACAGACACTGGAACAACAACAACAACAACAAGCAGCGGCAGCAGCATTTTCTCGTCAACGTCCATTCCAAGAAATTGTGTCGTCGGTACAGGGAAGTTTCAACTTTCTTCAAGAGTCGACCATAGAAACAGAAGCAAAAAGAGAATTTTGTAAGAAGCTATATTCTATTATACTATTTAGTCTATTTTGTTACTACTGTTAATCCCCTCCTAAGCAATACCTGGTTTTGATGTCAACATTGAAACATTGTAAAACATTGAAGCAAAAGAAGAAAATGCTGAAGTTCAGCATTTTCTCCTTTTGCCTCAATATTTTTGTGCTATTTTGTACAAATATCCTAACTTTGTCAACATCCATTTTCTCGTCAACGTCCATTCCAAGAAATTGTGTCGTCGGTTCAGGGAAATTTCAACTTTCTACAAGAGTCGACCATAGAAACAGAAGCAAAAAGAGAATTTTGTAAGGAGCTATGTTCTACTATACTATGTAGTCTATTTTGTTACTACTGTTAATCCCCTCCTAAGCAATACCTGGTTTTGATGTCAACGTTGAAACAGACTGTAAAACATTGAAGCAAAAGAAGAAAATGCTGAAGTTCAGCATTTTCTCCTTTTGCCTCAATTTTTTTTGTGCTATTTTGTACACAAATCCTAACTTTGTCAACATCCATTTTCTCGTCAACATCCATTCCAAGAAATTGTGTCGTCAGTACAGGAAAGTTTCAACTTTCTTCAAGAGTCGACCATAGAAACAGAAGCAAAAAGAGAATTTTGTAAGAAGCTTTATTCTCAACTATACTTAACCAAAAAAGAAACTTTAGCAAAGTATTTGCCCGTTGTTCAAGGGTTCCAATTAGATGTACACACATACATACATGTAGTAGCTTTTAAAACTCAATTTGTTAGCGAAATCGGTCTTCTACTCCCCTATAAAAGCTTAATATGTTTCTTCAAGGTAAAAATCTAATATCGCATGCTTATCTACATTCGGCAAAAATGTCTTAGTTAGTTGAGTATATTAAGTCTTATTTTGTTACTACTCTTAGATAGATCTTGTCTGTTGCACTGACTAATATTACCACTGTTTCAGCCCCTCACATGGACCCTGCAGTAGTGGCCGCCCATCCGATGCCCCAACCCTCATCTCTAGGCCGAGCCCCATCATCGCAAACCCACGATAACACACCACTCTCAACGACCGGATTCGGAGCTTCGTCATTCGGTGAACAATCACAGTTAGAAAAGGACATTCAAGTAACGAGCCATGGTGCGTCGCATGGCTCGGATCAAATGCTTTTATCGCAGTCAAATACTGCACAGGACTTCACAAATACCGGTTTCTCACAAAGTAGTATTACTCATTCTTTACAAACTGAAGACTTGTTTTCTGGTGCTGTTTCCGCGTCGGATAATAGTGCTGGAAATATCACACATTCTGTATTAGGGAAAGGAACGAGTGATTCCACGATATCACAGTTTGAAATTCCGCCACAAATTCCGATGCCACCTGGACACGATCAATCTCAGGTTTGTACTGTGTTTGGTAGACCCTTTCCAGAACGACAAAGATTTTTGGTGATCCAATTCAAAAGCTGCTACACTACAGACGACTAAATGAATGTTAATAAAGACAATATTTATGCAGAATATAGCTCAGAAAATATTGAGGCAAAAGGAGAAACTGCTGGCTATCAGCAGTTTCTTCTTTTGTCTCAATGTTTTCTAAAGCCATATGTATTAGGGACGTCAAAACCAGGCCCCGGTTTCTCGAAAAAACTTAAGTACAAACTCATGAGCCCATGCTTAAATTTACTACAACTTCAAAGGAATACTCTCCAACATTGAAGGGTATTCGATTGAAGTTCACTTGGATTTCGTGCGATTTGAGCACGGTGCTCAGATTTGAGCATGAGAATATACTTAAGTTTTTTCGAGAAACCGGGGCCAGGTCTTGTTTGGGAAAGGGTTAATCATTAACCCATCACCAGATGGAAAATATCTAGATTTGCCTAAATTCAAAGATGTTGCAGACAACACTTTCATGTGAAATACCTCATATATTGATGTTTTTTGACACCCTCACATGACAGGCTTGACACATTTTGGCAAATTCGATATTACTTTTGACAAGCAATATCTTCATTTATCACAATGTTTTCAACTCAGAGAGATAAAGACATGATTACCGGGCTTTTTCTGATTCTTTATCAGAGGCCTATAAGAGGCTACTTCACAATTAAATAAGGCTAATTTCCCCCCCATTGATGGCAGAAAGATTTTGAAAATTTGTGCTTAATATTGCATTTCATGCATTGTTTCTTCTTTAACCCATTACCAAACAAAATTTTTTTAGCCTAGTCCAAACTCAGAGGTGTTGCAGACGACAATTTCCATTGAACAAAATTTAACATTTTTTGGTCTTTCCTGGAAGAAAACATTGGGAAATGAAGAATTTGCTTGTCACAAGCAATTTCTTCATTTTCCACAATGACAAGCAAATTCTTCATTTCCCAATGTTTTCCAAAGCCTTTATTTTGTGGGGTGCCCAAAAGCGTCAATGTGTGGGAAAGGGTTAAAATTCATTCTGCATAATGTACAGCTAGTTTTATCATTGATATGACCTTCAAATAGTTATTCATTAATAGAGCACTGTAATTTATGCTTAGATAATACTTAATCCTGACTTTGTTACTAAAAACGTGTTCCCTAAATGTTTAGAAGAGTGTGCCTTAAATTTTAAATGTTCAGGCTAAGGCATTTTCACAACTCTTTGGGAAAAAAGCCCTGGGTTATATCTGTAGAAATGAGTAGGTTGGAAGGCAGACTTGTGTTTGAAATTTAACTCTTTCGCTGCCAAATTTCCTGGAATTGTGCTATTTCCAGTGCCAAATTTATTTAAACTTCCTAACAGGGCTTATCAGTTTATAATGAAGTAAAATCATTATTTGATAAATCTTAAGCTAAAACCCTCAGGAATGATTGCACATAAACTATTTTTTTGAATAGCATACTTTTTATCAGGCAGTTTGATCAGATGACCCTGACCTTGACCTTGAATGACCTAATTAAGCTATTGTTTTGAAGTCGCCAAAAGGCGACATTGGCAGTCTCCTAATAGGTCGCGCATTGGCAGTGAAAGAGTTAAAAGAAATCTTATTTCTCCTTTTTACAGGACAGTCAAAGTAACATGTCAGCGCCGGAGAAGAAAGGTTATCCCATGAACCCGAATGCCAGTGAGTTTCAGTCGATGATTTACAACCAATCAGAAGATCACGATGAAGATGACACGACGGCAGATAACTCTAGTTATAGAGGTGGGTTTCGTGATATTGTACCAGAGGTATAGATAAAAAGGGGGAGTTTTAAAGCTTTCCCAAATGACAAAATTGTGAACTGTTCCAATTCGATAGAAACTGTGAATGACTAACAAAGTATTACTGTGTGTAGGAAAGTAGTAAATTAAAGTATGGGAAAGATTATCAGCTAACTAATGTTGAATACGCTTGAACATCATCATGTCATGGTGTAAAGGTTTTAAATGACACGAAACAATTAATCCATTTAACCCTTTACCAAACAAGACCTGGTTTTGACTTCTCTAATAGAATAGGCTTGGAAAACATTGAGGCAAGAGAAGAAAATGCTGGTGATCAGCATTTTCTCCTTTTGCCTCAATATTTTCTTGATTGTATTATACACTATTCCAAGACCTGGTTTTGACGTTTCTAATAGAATAGGCTTGGAATAACATTGAGGCAGAAGAAGAAAATGCTGATGATCAGCATTTACTCCTTTTGCCTCAATATTGTCTTGACCGACCCAATAATTCTGCCATATGGGAAAGGGTTAATATTACCTATTGTGACCTTCAGGTTCTTCGTCTTATTCAAACAACTACCAGAACCGAGATCAGCGAGGTGGTCGAGGTGGTTACCGTGGCAACAGAGGGGGTCGTGGAGGCGGAAATAACATGACAAACGGGTTTGTCAGAGGCGGCAGAAATAACGGAAATTATGACCGATCAAATAGTGGGGGTGGTAGGTCTAGTTTTGAATGTTTCTTTCTGTAAATGGGAGCTTAGCGAAGTGTGGAATTTCAGCTTTTCTTGCTAGAAAATCCCCTCTGTTTTGATAGATGTGGGACAAATAGATTTTGTCTTGAATGCCTGTTAGTAAAAAAAATCACTTCCCACATAAGGACGCTTTTTGACGCCCTTTAGGATAATGGCTTTCAAATACATTGTGGGAAATGAAGAAATTGCTTGTAACAGAGGCGGGAATAATGGTTATTGTGGATTAGATATTGTGGTAGTACTGTTGAGAGAAATGCAAGGAATCCCTTATCAGGTTCTCCAGCCATCAAGATATGACCAAAGCAATTGATAGTGGTGTTAGCGTAGTCTACCCCTACTGAGATTCATGTGATTTTGGAATTTTTCTTGCCACGTCGTTAGCATTCATTACATGTCTGAACCTATTTGGGCAACATTGTAAACATTCCTTGGTTGAACATTCCACCATCGAATGATTAAGATGTTGCCCGAATGATACTGACATTGCATGAATTTTGTTAGGGGTGGACTACCTTAACCCTTTCCCAAATAAGACCTGCTTTTGACGTCCCTAGTAGAAATGGCTTGGGAAAACATTGAGACAAAAGAAGAAACTGCTGATAACCAGCAGTTTCTCCTTTTGCCTCATTAATTTCTGTGCCGTATTGTATGCAAATCCTTTCCTTTTTAACATGAATGTTGTTGTCTTTTGCAGCTTTCCAATTGGATCATTATAAAAAAATTTCGTTTGGGAAAGGGTTAAACCTCATCCAATCATTCAATAAATCCTCTTTTTAATAAACAGGTAATTACCAGGGCTACCAACAGAGAAATGACTACAGAAATGACAGAAATGAGAGAAACGACAATTACCAAGGTTACAGTGGGGGCGGAAACAACTATAATAATGGGGGATATCAAAAACGAGGGGGAAATAACTCCGGATATCAGAGTCGGGGAGGCAGAGGTGGTAAGTTAGCATTTTATATGGACAAGTTTTTAGCTCGACTTTTCGGAGAAAATGAGAGCTTATACTGTCACCCGGGTGTCGGCGTCGGCGTTGCAACAAAGGTTAAAGTTTTTTCAAACATCAATAACTTCCATACTATCAAAGGGATTCAACCCAAACGTGGAATACTTATTCACCATCACACCCTCTACCTTACTACCAGGGCCCATGACCCTGGCTCCACTATATTTGGAGTTATGCCCCCTTTATACTAAGCAACTTAGAAAGTCGAGCGCGCTGTCTTCAGACAGCTCTTGTTTAGTAAACAACAAACTGATCACAAACAAAGTTACAGTGATGGTCTTAACAAGTACAAATGGATAGCACAACATAACATTGCATAACATAACATCCTTGAAGGATAAGAATCAGCAGACAAGCCAAGATTTGAATCAGTCTGCACTTATAAACAGTGAGACTGATTTAACCCATTACCAAACGACAAATTTGGGGCTGGCCCAAATTCAAAGATGTTGCAGACAACAATTTATAGTCCATGGAATTGAAAATCCTTTGGTCTTTTTTGGTAGAAATCATTGTGGGAAATGAAGAAATTGCTTGTCACAAGCAATTTCTTCGTTTTCCACAATGTTTTCTTAAGGATTTGTCTTTTGAGGAGTCAAAAAAAGTCAATGTGTGGTAATGGGTTAACCATTTATCAGATGGCAAATTTTAATACTGGTTTTAATTCAAAGATCAGATTTTAATCAGATTGATATTTTATTGTTTTAGGCCCTCGTGGTGGTCAAGGCTATAACAACCGTGGAGGTGGTGGTGGCAATAATTACAACCGTGGTGGCGATTCTTATAACAGAGGTGGCGGTCGAGGATTTGGTCGACCAAACTTCAATCAACAGCAGAGCAGTCATTAATTGACAAAAACAAAACAACAACAACCAACAGCAACAAACAGCAAAATATTGGCTACATTGGAAAAATGTTGTAGCTATAGCTTATCGTCGCTTTTCAACAAAAACCTTGAAAATGCATCTTGTTTTAACCCGTTCCCAAATGACCAAAATTTGGACATTTCCTATAGGAAAGCTGCTGAATAAGACAAAATAGATGTTGTTAAAGATATGATTTTGGAATGATATAGCACAGAAAATATTGAGGCAAAAGGAGAAACGGCTGGTCATCAGCAGTTTCTTTTGTCTCCATGTTTTCACTAGCCTTTTCTATTAGGACAGTCAAAACCAGGTTGAGTTTGGGAAAAGGTTGAGCTGCAGTTATAAGGTTTTTGTTTAACCCTTTCCCAAACGGCAAAATTTTAGGGTGATCCACTTCAAAAACTGCCACTTATGACAAAATGGATGTTATTAAAGATATGATTTGTGTAAAACATGGCCCAGAAAATATTGAGACAAAAGGAGAAACTGCTGGTTATCAGCAGTTCCTTCTTTTGTTTCAACGTTTTCCCAAGCCTTTTCTTTTGAGGACGTCAAAACCAGGTCTTGTTTGGGAAAGGGTTAAAAGCAGCATTCCAGCTATAGTCTGGACATTTTCAAATGCAGCTGATGAAATATACTTTATTGTACAATTTGTCGTATGGCTTCTTTAACTTTTTTTACAAAAAGCTTAAAGACTTTTGTTTCTCAATAAACATGGTCCATTAAATGTTAAGGGAAAAGAAATTTTTGCTTACTAATATTATTGCCATTTCCATCTTGAATTTTTCACTTTTAACTCTAATATTGTTGCTTTGTTGCTACAGCTTGCACCGACTCCAAGCTGTAGTTAGGAGGTTTTGAAGCAAAGCAGCATTAAAAAGTTTAAGGAAGAATTATTAACCCTTTCCCAAACAAGACCGGGTTTTGACGTCCCTAAGAGAAAAGGCTTGGGAAAACATTGAGGTAAAAGAAGAAAGTGCTGATAATCAGCACTTTCTCCTTTTGCCTCAATATTTTCTGTGCTATATTGTACATAATATTCTATTTTAGTTACTTTAATGTTGTTGTCTGCAGCAGCTTTGAATTTGGAGGAGTCTAAAATTTTGCCATTTGGTAATGGGTTAAGCTATCTTCTAGGGCAATGCATTTTGACTGGTCTAACATTTTGTTATCTGTTACAGGGATAATATTCTTTTATAGACAATGTACTGAAATTGTCTAAATGAGAAATGGCTATTAATAGAGAATTACTAGCCTTGTATTCAAATCACAAAATATTTGTGTATGGATAAGATTCTTTTTTTGTTTCACCAGTAGCAGAACTTGCATGATTTTGTGTTAAGCCAAACAGCCTTGCTTCCTTTAGCCTATGTTATACCGATCCTGCAATATTCCTACTTCGGCAAGCAGTATAGACAAAGATCATTGACTATATCAACTTTGCCAATTTTTAGTGACAAAATTAAAGACTGGTCAAAATTCAAGAACTTTGCATACAAAATAAATGAATGCTAGTGTCGCTTTTCAACAAAAAACCTTATAACTGCAGCTTAAAAACAAATTGCAGTTACGAGGTTTTTGTTAAAATGTGACAATATACCAGAAATTATAATTCAGCAGAGAAGAAGCCATGCATTGAAGGAAAAGAGAAATGTTGGTTATTACCATTTGTTGCTTTTCCCTCAATGTTACCCGAAGCATGCTGTAAAACTTAACAACAAAACCAGGGATTGTTCACAGTGTATAGCGGACGAGAATTGACCTGGCAGAGCATTCCATTCGATTAGCATGGGCTGCTCTGCCAGGTCATTTATCGTGAGGTATATAAACATGTGACAGAGCAATTCCAGAAAATCTTCAATAAGTTTGTTAATATGTAAGCGACCTGAATTCAAATTGAAGCAGAGAAGGCGGAAATATGTCTTGGATTAGATGGATATAGTCCATCCTTAAAAACTGGCTGATAAAAAGTTATTGATGACCAACCAAAATTTTGGTTGGTCACCAATATTTTTTTGTCTGCCAATTTTTAGCCAGCCGGGACTTTATGTCCGGGGAGCTAATGTCACAGCCCTAGTGTCGGCGTCGCGTCCCGTCCCGTCTTCACTTGAAAAACTTTAACCTGGTCTATATCTCAGGCACTATTAGAGATACAGCCTTGATATTTCATACATAGATACATCTCGACAAGACCTTTCATTTGAGACCATGACCTTTGACCTAGTGACCTTGACCTTGGAGTTTGACCTACTTTTGAAGAACTTTAACCTGGTCTATATCTCAGGCACTGTTAGAGATACAGCCTTGATATTTCATACATAGATACATCTCGACAAGACCTTTCATTTGGGACCATGACCCTTGACCTTGTGACCTTGACCTTGGAGTTTGACCTACTTTTAAAAAATTGCTGTTTTTGTGACAAGCTCCTGTATAGGCGAGCTTCATTGTCCGCGGACAACTCTTGTTATAAGATCTATTGCATGCTGCTATTTCATGGTGTTTATACACCCCTGCTTGAAACTGAATTCAAATGGCTCAAGTGTTATTATACTTATTGAAGATTTTCTAAAATTGTTGTGTCAAGTGATTACCCACCATGGAGTTGGCATAGCAAGGCTGTTTGGTTGGAAGCTTCACTATATATCATCGGCTACTATATATGACGTTTGTTTGCCTTAAATGTCTTGACAACTTTCTTAATCATTGTAATACATTGGAAAATTCATCCTTTTCTCGTAGAAATTTTAAAACTCCATGGCAAATACCTCATATGTTCGCTTTTCTTTGAAAACCTCGAAATTGCAGCTTGAAACAAGCTGCAGTTTGGAGGTTTTTGAAGAAAAGCACATATATTTTACATATGACATAAAATCAATTTTCAAATGACATTCAAATGTGCCTTGTGGCAATTATTTCCTGGTTAAGGTAATCCACCCCTAATGACATTCACAAGACATTTGAATTATTTGGGCGACGTCAAAAACATTTGGCGATGGAAGTATCCACGGCAGAATGTTTATGACTGCCCCCGAATATGTTCGGAGATGAAACAAATATGTTCGGAGATGTAACAACACATCTCGAAAAAATCAGATGTTTCATGAATTTCAAAATGGCCAATATACTACACTATACTATACTTTACTTCATAATCTTGGGTACTCCTCATGATAATTGCTGGAAAATTTAAAACAACAACAGTCTTGTAATTCCAGATCTCTTTTCTACACATACTAAACATTTGGAAAAAGCAAACGAAAAAGTGAAGTTGATAAGTTGAACAGCCATTCCCACAGTGTGGCATATCATTAATAATATCACATCTTGTCATTCTTTCATACAAGTTCACTTATAAGAAACAAAATGCATTTTAAAGCTAGTCATTGATCAAAGTTTATTTCCTATTCCAAAGGTTGAAGTGGAAACATCTAAATTATCACTTGCAGCAGCAGACAATTCATTAGCCAGCATTCTATTGTCTTGAGTTAAAATGGGCGTAAATTTTGTGTTGTAAAGCACAACTGTTGTTTCTAGATTTTGATTTGAATTAATAAGCTGGGTTCTGAAAAAATTATTAACTGCATGAAAGCAATTGTGAGTAGAACAGATGTACAGCCAGTACTAATCGATCAATATATGTAATTTTGAATGTGATTTTGTACAATAATCTTTGTAAGCTTTTTATATAAGGAAATTATGTATTCCGTCGATCATAAGATACCAATAAAACGGTTTGTACAACTTTGCCATTTTTCAAGCCTGCTGAAAATGATGAGAATACTTTGCTACGGGCTTCAAATTAAGTTTTTGACGTTCTGGTAGCACTTGTATGAAAAATAACAGGAATCCATTGTTAGGTGCTCTAGCGGCAGTGATATGACCATAGCAGTTGCAAGAGGTGTTAAACCCAAATCAATCAATCCAATTAATCCTTTCCCAAACAAGACCTGCTTTTGACGTCCGTAATGGAAAAGACTTTGGAAAACATTGAGGCAAATGAAGAAACTGCTGATAAACAGCAGTTTCTCCTTTTGCCTCAATATTTTCTGTGCTATACAAATACACAAATAATATCTTTATCATCATCTATTTTGTCCTCTGCTGCATCGTTCAAAATGAACCACTCCAAAAGTTTGTTGTTTGGGAAAGGGTTAAGTTCTTGAAATCCGGGTCGCCATGTCTATTTCCACTGACCTGGATAAAGGTAAAGTTGCATGAGTGAATTAGTTTGAAGTATTTGGTAACTAATGATAGATGGAATATGTTAAAGCAATAGAAATTGCTTCTCATTTTTTGGCTCAGGTCAATATCGTGTACAGTAGATTTCTATGTGCATAGCTCCTGATAAGTTTTTAGCTCCACTGGCCGACAGGCCAGCGGGCTATTGTCATGGTGGTGTGTCCGTCGTGCGTGCGTCCGTGCGTCCGTCCGTCCGTGCGTCTGTCCGTAAACTTTTTCTTTAAAAATCTTCTTCTCAGAAACTACCAGATGGATTTCAATCAAACTTCACAAGAATGATCCTTGGGTGGCCCTCTCTCAGATTCCTTCAAAGAATTTGGATTGAATCAGAATAACCTGAGTTATCTGCCCTTGAATGTCAGAAATAGCTGGTTTTGACTTAAATTTTACTCTTAAATCAACAAATATGTACCATTCAAGACAAAACTATTATAGAATGTTGGTGACTATAAGATCTTGCCTTTGTATAATTTTCAGCTTGATCTGAATTTTACATCATGAGTTATGTGCCCTTGAAATTGACAAAATTGGCATTTTCGGCTCTTTTTGACTTTGTTTTCATTCTAGCAAATACAAATATTGACCAATCTAGACAATACTTGTACAGAATGTTGGTGACTCTAAGATCTTGCTTTGGTATAATTTTCAGCTTGATCTGAACTTAACATCATGAGTTATGTGCCCTTGAAATTGACAAAATTGCCATTTGCGGCTCTATTTTGACATTGGTTTCACTCTAGCAACTACAAATATTGACCAATCAAGACAAAACTGAGACAGAATGTAGGTGACTCTTAGATCTTGCTTTGGTTTAATTTTCAGCTTGATCTTAATTTCACATCATGAGTTATGTGCCCTTGAAATTGACAAAATTGCCATTTTCGGCTCTATTTTGACTTTGTTTTCACTCTAGCAACTACAAATATTGATCAATCAAGACAAAACTTGTACAGAATGTTGGAGACTATAAGATCTTGCCTTGGTATAATTTTCAGCCTGATCTGAATTTTACGTCATGAGTTATGTGCCCTTGAAATTGACAAAATTGGCATTTCAGGCTCTATTTTGACATTGCTTTCACTCTAGCAACTACAAAAATATTGACCAATCAAGACAAAATTAGGACAGAATATTGGTGACTATAAGATCTTGCCTTTGTGTAATTTTCAGCTTGATCTGAATTTTATATGAGTTTTGTGCCCTTGTTTTTTCAAAATCATGTAAAATATCTGTGAGTGTTCATCAAACCTTATGTTGTGGGTACTCATTTGATACGTCAATGAGACGATTCAAATGAGTACACACAACATAGGCATTCGATTTGAAATAACAAATCAAGAAATTGACTTTTTACCCCCTCTTTTCTGTGTCTCTAATATGGTTTCTTTTCTTCTTTTTTTCGTCCAGTTTATTTTAGTTCCTCAGTTTGTTTTGATGCAATTTTGTCAATAATTATCATGATATGATTCATGTGTGAAATCTTGTCTGTTCCATTATGTTTTAACCCAACCAGCAAAACGAGCAAATCATTACTTTTCTCCGAAAACATTCCATACAGCTTGGCTTAACCCATTACCAAACGGCAACTCTAATTTCAAAGATGTTGCAGACGACAATAAAAACTGAATGAAATTTTACATTTTTTCGTATTTTAATTTAGAAAACATTGTGGGAAATGAAGAAATTGCTTGCCACAAGCAATTTCTTCATTTTCCACAATGATTTCTAAAGCCTTTATTTTGTGGGGCGTCCAAAAGCGCCAATGTGTGGGAAAGGGTTAAGCTGTAGTTACATGGTTTTGGAGGAAAGCAATAACTATAGTGCATTAAGTGCTATCTTGATTCCTTCCCGTTCAGTCATTATAAACCACTCACTACACTGAAGCAAACTTCATCCTTTCCCAAACAAGGCATCCCTTATTGAAAAGACTTGAGGGGGGGATTGAGAGAAAAGAAAATGCCAATAACTAGAATAACTAGCATTTTCTCCACTTGCCTCAATATTTCTTTGCTTTTTTGTTCACAAATCCAATCTTTTATCATGATGCAGTAGCTTCCAAGCTGGACAATCCTAAATAAATGTTTGCTGTATTGTTCTATCAAATTGTTGCAGATTAAATTTTGAGTTAATACAAACAGTAAGTGGCTGTCGATATGTATTCTATGCATGTATGTTGTTGATATAATGGACACTTACAACTAAGGGGTTTAAAACCTTTCCTAATAGAAGATATAAAGATAGGATTTATGCATAATACTAAACAGCACAAACATTGAGGCAAAAATGGGAAAATTTTGGTTATCAGCATTTTTATGCTCCCCGAAAAAATTTCGGGGGGAGCATATAGTCGCCACGCTGTCCTTCCGTCCGTCTGTCCGTCTGTCCTTCCGTCCGTCCGTCCACAGCCAGATCTCCGCAACCCTTGGACCAAATTCAATGAAACTTCACATGTGAACTCGTGGGGTCAATACCTAGAGACCTTTTTTTCCGTTTCTTAATTTGAGGCTGCGTCATGGAAAAAGGGGCCTTAATGGAAAAATTAGTTTTTCTCAAATTTCTCTTTATCTAATGGGCAGAATTGAATGAAATTTTCTTCTTATGTGAGGAATGAGATGTTCCAGTCTATATTCTATAAATAATGTGTATACAAAAAATCTGTCATGTGAAAAGGGGGCTTAATGTATGATAGTTTTTTTTTGTGACAAACACTTATTCGGGGAGCATTATCCGTCTATGACGGCTCTTGTCTTCTTCTGCCTCAATGTTTCCCCAAGTCCTTTTTATCATGTGTGCCAAAAAGCGTTATTGTTTTGGAAACGGTATCAAAAACTGTCATTCTTTGATCATTTATTTCTTGAGCGTATTTTGGTTTGTATGTAATAGCTGACGATATGTTTGTTCACATTTGGGAGTAATAAATCAAATTTGCTTTATTGTGATCAAGGAGTTGGTCTTGTTTTGTCTTTTAGAACTTGATTGTGTCTGGGTTTACTTAGCTTGCAGCAAAAGTCATTTGTCTTTCACCAATAAGGAACTATTTTATAAAGTTTAGCTTGACCTAATTTCTGACAAACAATTGTATTTCGTAGGTTTTGTTATAAAATCTCGTAACTACGGCTTGACTCAAGCCGTAGTAACGAGATTTTATAACAACACTGACGATTTATCAACATATAACACGAGGGCTCAGTGCAAAACTATTGTAACTACATATTTTTCAGAAATTCACTTTTTTTGCATTTTCTGAATCTTTAGGAAGGAATACATCATGTGTCCTAATATTAGGTTTCAATTCTGCATACTTTAAAAGATATTTAGATTTTTAAAAACGTTTTTCCTCTTTATCTTTGAGAAAGTCAATAAGTTTTTTCCCTCTCCTGTAAAATTTTACAAAATGTAGTTACAATAGTTTTGCACTAAGCCCTCGAACTGTAAACCAAGTTCTTTTTTAGCACAAACTTCATATTGATGTGAATAATCCAACTGAGAGAGCAGCTGGAGGCTTGGACTGGATATTGTAGTGGTACTGCTGAAAGAAATTCAAAGACTCCTTGACTAGGTTGTCCAACCATTGCGTGATGACCAAAGCAGTTGAAAGTGGCGCTAAACGCCTTTCCCAAACAACAAAATTTTAGGGTGATCCACTTCAAAAACTGCCTAAAATGACAAAATGGATGTTGTTAAAGATAGGATTTGTGTAAAATATGGCATAGAAAATATTGAGACAAAAGGAGAAACTGCTGGTTATCAGCAGTTTCTTCTTTTGTTTCAATGTTTTCCCAAGCCTTTTCTAGTAGGGACGTCAAAACCAGGGGCCCGTTTTACTAACAAACTTACGAACATTTTTAGAACAACAACAAATCTGATTGGCCGAATAATTACTGTTATTATTTCTCTTTCAATCAGATGTGTTGTTACAAGGTTTTTGCAAAAACCTATGTTAATAAAACGCGGCCCAGGTCTTGTTTGGGAAAGTGTTATTCCGCTCAATCAATAGATTCAACACAAATTTACGCCGTCAAAATGTACCCCGTAAAACGAATGTTCAGGGGGTTTACTGGAATCAGCTTGTCTGTCCGTCCGTGTGCAAAATACTTGCCAAGAGCATAATTATCTTTGAAAGTAAAGTAGCTATTGTTATGAAACTTCATGGGTAAATAGATCTCACTAAGAAGTGTAATGTACAAGGAGCATAACTCTACCTTGCTTATTTCGTGAGTTATTGCCCTTTGTTTTCGGTATCCGGACAAAAGTAGTGACAGGGGTATTTTATCACCTTTAGTGATAAATTTCTAGTTGGTATCATCTTTGTCTTTCTGTATGACCACATCTTTTTAATGTAGTCCACCCCTAATGAGATTCGCGTGACTTCGGAATTATTCGGGCGTGGTCGGAAACATTCGGCGGTGGAACAATTCCGGATACATGACGACAACCCTCGAAAAAAATCCAATGTTTAATTAATCTCAAAATGGCCACATTACGGGTATTCGGCCTTACCATGACTCCTCCATTAAATTGACAGATTTCGATTTCATCCCGACTTAGAGCATATTGTCGGAAATTTGCCACAATAGACTACGTCACGAAAAGAAGAGAAAATCGTTAACATAACCCAACATTTGTGGAATAAACGGATTTGGATGACATTTTCACAACATGTCCCAAGTCAGCTGACCATGCGCATATTGTTGGTAATTTGCCATTTCATGGAAAATGGGTTCTTATTTCAAAACTGTTTAATGTGACTTGCCCTTTTGTTCAGCCATTTCACGACGAACTTTGGGTGCTTTCTTTGTACTCTAATATTCCTTGTCCAAAGACACACCCAGCTGCAGTATTCAATGATCAGAAAACATATTTCTAGATTGACCATTTCCCAAACAAGACATTGATATGACATCCGTATCATAAAAGGCTTTTTAAAACATTGTGACAAAAGAAAAAAAAATGCTGATAACCAGCATTTTCTTCCTTTGACTCAATGTTTTCTGTGCAGTAACATTCATAAATTTTACCTGTAATAACGTCTATTTTGTCATATGTACCGGCTTTCAAATTGGACCATCCTGGAATTTTGTCATTTGGGAAAGGATTAAGATTACTTGTTCTAACCTTAAAAATGCTGAGCCACACGGGACCATTCTTTTACACGCCACCGAAGTTAGATATACGAGTATTACCTCCCTCTGTCTGTATGTACGCCGAGAACTTGTGAACGCATTTCCTTCCTAGACCCTCATTACTGCCTAACTTCTGAGGATGGGTGGAAATCATCTGAAAGAGCAACTAGAGGCTCGGCTGGGATTGTATTGCACTTCCCTTTTATTAAGCTTACGTACATGCACAATATAGTCGGTGTTTTGCAAAATCTCGTAACTCCAGCTTAAAGTAAGCTGGAGTTACGAGATTTTGCAATAACACCGGCGATAAGCACATCTTCACAAGCCAAGGATTCTGCCTTCACTTGGTTCCCTACGAACGTTCCACGTATGTAAGGAACAAAGTGGATGCAGCATTCTTGGCTTGCGACGATGAAGTTATGACAACTTGATACTTACGTGCTATACTAAGTAGCCTAAGTCAAACGATTAAACTTATTTTTCGTAAAATGACGTTGTTGAGCACACAAGAATTTGCCTAATTGATTACGACTTATATGTTACATAGAATTCTTCATATCCATAATAGATGAAGAAGTTGAACCGTTCATTTATGATTACCCGAAACGAAGGATCCGATTTGAATCATCTTTTTCACATTTTGAAAATAATTATAAAAGCATTAAGGGTTGTTTTTATGCGCGCAATAAATACAATGTACTCGTTGTATAACCTCGTTTTATGGACATAAATAGTATTTTTTAAAACTTGTTTTTGGGATTTTATTTTCTATATGTAAACAATTTTATTTACATTTTAAGAGGTATTTCAGCACTGATTTAAAGTTTAACCCTTTCCCCAAAAAGACCCGTTTTCGCGCCCTGGCTTGGGAAACATCGAGACGAAAGAAGAAAATGCTGATAGTCTAATCAACATTTTTTCTTTTGTCTCAATGTTTTCTGTGCTATATTTTCAAAATGTTTGCCTTAAGGCACATCTGCCTCAGCTTTCAAATTATACTACTCTAAAACGTTGGGAAACGGTTAAGGTAGTACATCCTTGATCTAAGTTGATCGTGATCTATTTTGATGATTCCAAGCGAAACCATGCGTATTGTAGACGCTGTTTAACATTTGTGAATCATCATCTATAAGATGCTTAGTTTTCTCATTAGAGATCGCCTCATGGGCCATGATTCAAAACTAATTAACGGCTGTATTACCTTAAAGGGTTTGTCAGATCACACTCAGGTGCAAAAAGTTGTCTAAGCCAGTGAAGCATAAAGATCAACCCGCCTGTCATACTTGTTTGATAGGTCTAGTGGTTGTTTTGTTTACCGTGAATGGAAGATGGATGAAGCGAATCAGGTAATTAGTTGTTGTTTTTCTTTCTTTCTTCTATCTATGTCAATGATTACTATAGTTTAACCAACTACCAGGTTGTAATACTTTAGAATGATCTAAATTCAGAGGTGTTGCAGACGACAATTTCAAGTGTATGTAATTTTACATATTTTGATCTTTCTGTGTAGAAAACATTGTGGGAAATGACGAAATTGCTTGTCACAAGCAATTTCTTCATTTTCCACAATGTTTTCCAGAGCCATTACGGCGTACGGAGTAAAAAATGGCCATTTTGTGGTGAAAGGTTAACCCGTTCGTTCCTAAACATCAACAATTTAGACTTGTCTTTTTTGGAGGCTGACGCAGACGACAAAATTGACGTTGGTGAAGATAGCATTAGTTCACAACGATATAACATAGACAATATTAAGGTTTACAAACCCTGAAAAAAATCACCAATTTCTAGCCATACGAAATGCATCAAACTACACACACTTGTAAATGCACTTAACATAAGTTGATTCACCGTGTCAGATTTCAAGATTATGCTTCTAGAATAAAATAATTTACAAATATTATTTTATTCTATATTCATATGCAAGGGAGGTAATATTGAACATTTTTGTCAAATATTTCCATAAGTATGCATTAATTCAACATTCTAAACCGTACAAAATGCGTATCTTTGTATTTGGAACGGAAATGTAACACAGTTTAGGAACTATTTGCACTTTTCAAATTTTGCCTCTGGCTCTTTGGTTCTTTTGAGGGGTTGGATACCTTAATGTCAAAAAAATTCGAGAAGCCCTAGCGATGCAGATCAAACTCGATCACCTCGACCCTTCCCGATTACATATGCCGATCGATCTCGATCTGAACTTGATCGGGCTTGATCGAGTTAATTTGATCGGCAGTTGGAACCTAGCATTAGAGTGACATAATCATCAGTGTACAACTTGTCCGTTTATTACGTTCACACTGTAAATCGTATGTAATCAATTACTAGAAACAAAATAATTTGTATGTTTATTTTGAAAGCTACTGTAGCCAACAAAACGCAAAATTTTAAGACAGAAACTATTGAGGGAAAAGAAGAAGGTGCTGCTGATCAGCAATTTCTCATTTTCTCTCAATGTTTTCCTAATCTTACCAAAGACGTTGAAACCAGTTCTTGTGGGGAAAAAGTTTAATCCATTACCAAGCAGCACACTTTTCGACTTGTCCAAGTTCGAACATATCTTGCAGGCGATAATAACAAGCGAAATAGATTTTTAAACGTTTTGGACTTTCGGGACGTAAATGATTTCCCATTACCACACATTGACGCCTTCTGACTCCCCCATGAAAAAAGCTTGGGAAAACATCGTGCAAAATGAAGAAATTGCTTGTGACAAGCAATTTCTTCATTTACCACAATGTTTTCTAACCCAAATTGGAAAGGCTTTTAAAATTTCATCAACTTGAAATTGTCGTCTGCAACATCTTTGATTTTAGACCAGCTCAAAATTGTGCTGTTTGGTAATGGGTTAATATTCCTCAATGTTTTCTAAACTATTCAATATATGGCTATCACACGTGAAGTTTCGGAAACGCTCACACGAAAAATCGCTCGCTTCGATGTAGTTTTTCCTAATTTCTCGGCTTATGCTGAACGGATTTTGATGAGATAGAGTGCACCGCGCGCACATTTAAAGTGACAGTTCACAATTATTTCACTTTTTAAAAGTATGTCTTGATGCAAAGATTGTTTATTCTAATGCGTAGAAATGCTATCAGTTTTTTAAAGTTGTTATTTATAAGCGAGAAATACGCCTTTAAAGTTTAGACAGAAATGACAAATTCAATATAAATCTGAACTGTTGTCCACAACAATTTGTTTAATTTTAGCACAAAAATATTTATTTCTCGTAAACGGTTCAATATTTTGGCTTGAAATTTTCAGACTTTTCATAAGAAAACATGCTCTTTCAGATAGAATAAAAGTAACATTATGTAAAAATGATTGTGAAATGTCACTTTAAATAGGATCGCTTGTTCTATATCACTCTAACACAAGCATCGTGTGTGCGTGTTTTTTTTCCAAATCTTCATATGCGCATTTTTAATGTTAAGTTAAATAAGGTAATTGATTAAAATTAACAATTGGTCAAAATTAGTTGAATTTAGTTAAATAAGGTAATAGGGAAAATACGATAATCAACGACTTTTTTAAAACTTGAGCATTACGCCACTCTATGTCTGGACCGGTTAATTGACATAATCCGAGAGCGACGAATTTTTTAACACGCTCAACTAACGAAGAATGACGATCAAATTAACTTTTCTGAACTTAGTGTTCCCAAAAAGTATAGTATGTTATACAAGATCCCATACGAGTAGTGAAGCATCTATATTATGGTAATGTGCTTGCCAATTATTTCCTCCGATTTACAAAAAAGGTCAACAAAAGAAAAGAAAACAAAGCAAAACCCAAACAAACAACAACAACTTTTATCATAGCATTGAAAGCCTTGACTGAAAACATGTTCTTATACTCTCCGAGAGCCGTCGAAAACGTTCTCGTAGAAGGCTTGTCAGATATATCAACCCTTTCCCAAACGGCAAAATTTCAGGGTGATCCGCTCCAAAAACTGCCACAAATGACACAATTGATGTTATTAAAGATATGATTTGTGTGAAATATGGCATAGAAACAATTGACACTAAAGAAGAAACTGCTGGTTATCAGCAGTTTCTTCTTTTGTTTCAATGTTCTCCCAAGCCTTTTTAATTGGGGACGTCAAAACCAGTTCTTGTTTGTGAAAGGGTTAATTCCGTGACCATATCACGTCCAAAAATGTTTGCACGACTGACCATTTTTGAACGTGACACGACCGTGATGTGGACTCGGAATCATGTATATGACTAGGTCTATAGTGATGTTAAAATAAGGTCTCACTTGGGAAAGGGCTAACAGCCACATCAGTAATATTTATTGTACCCCGCAAGTGGGTTACGAAGACCTACATTTGACCAATGATACTAAATTTTGTGAATAAGACACAATTTCAATAACCCATTACCACGGTGGGTAACCACGTGGCTTTTGGAAAGCGTCCACACGGAAAAATCGTCCGCTTTAAGGTATGTTTTGTTTAATTTCTCAGCTTACATTCTATACACCCAAACACACTTCCAGTTTGTTACTAAAAATAGTAACACTTTTTGATGCCAGATCGAGGCTCTGACCCAATTGAGAGCAAAGCTTCCAACGTGCAATGGAAATGAACGGAGGAAAGCAGAAGTTTAAGAGGAATCACACTCCGTTTTGTGATGATTCCTCTATGAATCTCGACGGGATATCATTGACTGACTTCCAATTATGGCCTTTACTGGCTTTTAAGTCATTTTTGACCCTCCGAAAACGTAGTATCCACGGATCTTTTGAGGACCTAGCCGCCAGGTTCAACTGTCATTTTCATGTATTTAACCCCCTTTCCCCAACAAAAAAATGTACGAAACATGCCATTTTCAGTGTGAAGATGACAATCTCAGTACCGAAAGGCTTATAAATGTAAATAGATAATTCATTATGGTAGATCAATTTTATAATAAAAGCATTGCTCTTAAAGCCCATTTCCCAAACGACAAATTATTTAGACTTTTCAAGTTTGACAGCGGCTTTTATTTTAAACCCTTTTCTAAACGGCACCTGATTCAATTTGGAAGCTCTTGCAGACAACAGAATGGGCATCTTGAAAGTAGGATATTTGTATGTGCAAGGGCGGATCTAGAGGGGGGGGTCGGGATGTTCGCCCCCGCCCCCTGGAATAAGCCGAAAATTGAATGTTGACTATATAATCAAAGCGTCATAATTTAACATATTTAAGTCATCATTTGGGCGTGTACCTCCCCCTCCCTGGCAATTGGGCTTGGACCCCCCCCCCCCGAAAAAATCCTGGATCCACCCTTGCGTGTGTACATAGAAGTATAGAAAACGTTGAGACAAAAGGGGAAACTGCTGATTAAAAGTATTTCATTAATTTGTCTCTTGAAATGATTTTCGAAACAATCTCTGTATCACAGTTAAGGGCGGATCTAGAAGGGGGTCCGGACCTCGCCTTGAATTGGCCGAAAATCGATTTTTGACTATACAACGTTAGTACAGTAGGCCTATACATGTATCGTTACACAATTCACAAATTTAAAGCCATCTTCCATCTTATGGGCTAGACCCCCCCCCCCTTGAAAAAATCCTGGATCCGCCCTTTCTTTTCATTTCTTTTTTAATTTAACACCTCTCAACAATATTTCAGCCATAAGTTTATTTATAATTGTCCTCGCTCCGAGGCTGGGAATACATCCTGTGACCTGTCCATTATTGGCTCTAATCTAGAGCACAAACACATGCAAAATATTACCGCTCACACTTGGACAGTACTAACATGCTAACTCACATGCTTCTGCAAAATTGATTTTATTTGGTTTTCAAAAGCAGTAGCTCATCCTGAACTAGCATGGTGGTAATGGGCGATGGAGACAGGGTACGAATGATTACAAGCCAAAAAATCTCTTTTTTCAATCAAAGTTGCAAAAATATTTCTGTAACTCAAAACTCTAATAATTAACGTAAATGACTGTATAAAATATTCTTAGTACTAAGGCAGAATAATTGAAAAATGCTCGCGTGAAAATAACGACTCGCCCAATGAATTATATAGTAAAACGACCACGTGACCTTTTGTTTGCTCTCATGCATACACAGGTCACGGTTAAAAATTCATAGTGTGTTTGGGTGTATTGATTTTGATGGGATAAAGTGCACCGAACGCGCCTTTGAGAGGGATATTCCCGGCTGTAACTCACTCTGCTCCAAATCCAGTGGTTTCTTCAAACATTCGAACCAAACCTTTTGTAAGAGCAAAACGAAACTGGGAAGCGTTCACATGCACCGATAAAAACTTTCGCTTGAATGTTTGAAGAAACCACGGGATTCGCAGCAGAGTGAGTTACAAACGGGGATAGTCCTCTCAAATGCGCGTTCCGTGCACTTTATCTCGTCAAGATTAATAGAGTATAAGCTGAGAAATTAACCCTTTCCCAAACGGCAGAATTTTAGGATGATCCTCTTCAAAAACTGCCACAATTTACAAAATGGAATTTATTTAAGATACATTTTGTGTAAAATATTGCATTGAAAATATTGAGACAAAAGGAGAAACTGCTGGTTATCAGCAGTTTCTTCTTTTGTTTCAATGTTTTCCCAAGCCTTTTCTATTAGGGACGTCAAAACCAGGTCTTGTTTGGGAAAGGGTTTAACAAAACATACCGTGAAGCGGACGATTTTTTCGGTGTTAACGCTTCCCAAAAGTCACGTGGGTTATCCACCGTGATTACCACTTTGCAAAATTTCAGACTTGCCCAAATTCAAAGATTTTGCGGGCGATAATTTCGAGCGAATGATGTTTTTTACATTTTTGTTTTTCTTTCAGGGTAGAAAACATTGCGGAAAATGTAAAAGTGATGCTTGTCACAAGCATTTTCTTCGTATTCCACAGTCCTTTCTTTTTCTTTTGTCTCGTGTTGCGTCAGGAAGCGCCATTATGAGAATGGAATGCTAGTAATTTCAAAAATCACAACAACTTATTTCCGAGGTTACAAAAAGACGGCTGCAGATTGAATTAGGTCCTTTCACTTATGTTTTAATAGTCTGTACCCGCAGAACACACTTCCGGAGGCAAAAAATGGGTTTATGGGAAATCAACATTGTATAATTGAGAATTGTTACTAAAATAGTCACAAATCGACATTATCAAAACGAGGATCCCTAAATATGCGGAGAAAACAATGACAACGCACGTGCATTCAATATACAGCGATAAAGAGCACGTGCATTCAATACTAAAACGTTTTGGGTTCGAGAGTATTGTTACCAAAACGCTTTGGGATTGAGAGTATTGTTACTAAAAATAACAAATACTAATCGTTTGAGCGGCGTTATAAGACTCCAAGGACGACTTCAGGAGGTTGGTTGTGTAAGGGGGGGGGGTCTTAGATGAAATAACCTAATTGTACCTATATATTTTGTTACCCAGCAACATAAAGTTTTAAATTTAAGGGCAAAATGATTTGAATTGTAGGTCGTCCGTAGTGACAGAACTTAAGGTAGTCTACCCCTAATGAGATTCAAGCGATGACGGAATTATTCGGGCGACGTCGAAAACATTCGGCGGCGGATTTTTCCACCGCCGAATGTTTACGACCGCGCCCGAATAAGTTCGGATACGCAACGACGCTACACGAAAAAACAAAAAACAAAAAAACAAGCAAATTCGTTGAATTGATATCCCCCGCCGAACATATTTTCATTGTCAATAAAGTAGCGCGGAAACAAATATAACTCTGTATGTATATGGCTTCAACAGAACGAATATCACTCTGTATGTATATGGCTTCAACAGAACGAATATCACTCTGTATGTATATGGCTAAAACAGTCAGGGGCAGTAACTCTAAATTCGGCGGTCGAACCGGGTAACCCCGACGATATGCGCATGTCCTCATTGTAGTAAAGCTGTGTGCCAAGTTTCATTGAAATCCGGTGTATAGTTTTCAAGAAATAGCGCGGAAACGAATATCACTGTAGGCCTATGTATATGGCTTAAACAGTCAGGGGCAGTAAATCTAAATTCGGCGGTCGAACCGGGTGACCCCGACGATATGCGCATGTCCTCATTGTAGTAAAGCTGTGTGCCAAGTTTCATTGAAATCCGGTCTATAGTTTTCAAGAAATAGCGCGGAAACGAATATCACTCTGTATGTATATGGCTAAAACAGTCAGGGGCAGTAACTCTAAATTCGACGGTCGAACCGGGTAACCCCGACGATATGCGCATGTCCACTTTGTAGTGAAGCTGTGAGCCAAGTTTCATTGAAATCCGATCTATAGTTTTCAAGAAATAGCGCGGAAACGAATATCACTCTGTATGTATATGGCTTAAACAGTCAGGGGCAGTAAATCTAAATTCGGCGGTGGAACCGGGTAACCCCGACGATATGTGCATGTCCACTTTGTAGTGAATCTGTGTGCCAAGTTTCATCGAAATCCGGTCTACAGTTTTCAAGAAATAGCGCGGAAACGAATATCACTCTGTATGTATATGGCTTAAACAGTCAGGGGCAGTAACTCTGAATTCGGCGGTCAAACCGGGTAACTCCGACGATATGCGCATGTCCTCATTGTAGTAAAGCTGTGTGCCAAGTTTCATCGAAATCCGGTCTATAGTTTCCAAGAAATAGTGCGGAAACGAATATCACTGTATGTATATGGCTAAAACAGTCAGGGGCAGTAACTCTAAATTCGGCGGTCGAACCAGGTTACCCCGACAATATGCGCATGTCCACTTTGTAGTAAAGCTGTGTGCCAAGTTTCATCGAAATCCGGTCTATTTTCCAAGAAATAGTGCGGAAACGAATATCACTGTATGTATATGGCTAAAACAGTCAGGGGCAGTAACTCTAAATTCGGCGGTCGAACCCGGTAACCCCGACGATATGCACATGTCCACTTTGTAGTGAAGCTGTGTGCCAAGTTTCATCGAAATCCGGTCTACAGTTTTCAAGAAATAGCGCGGAAACGAATATCACTCTGTATGTATATGGCTTAAACAGTCAGGGGCAGTAACTCTAAATTCAATGGTCGAACCGGGTAACCCCGACGATATGCGCATGTCCTCTTTGTAGTGAAGCTGTGTGCCAAGTTTCATCGAAATCCGGTCTATAGTTTCCAAGAAATAGTGCGGAAACGAATGTCGGACGGACTGACGGACGGACGGAAGGACGGAAGGACGGACGGACATGGCAAAAACAATATCCCCCCCGAAAATTTTTTTCGGCGGGGGATAAAAATCCGATGATTTATGAATCTCAAAATGGCCGCATTACGGGTATTCTATCTTAATTCAAAGATAGCAATCAGTGTTAAAATTCACTGTTATTGCGGTCACGACCTTCTGGCCTGTCCTCTCCTATTATTGTGTTGAAAGAAGATGTGAATTAAATCAGTCAACAACAATTTAAGTTACTACATAAAGAGTATTCTAACCCTTTCCCAAACAAGACATAATTTAATGTCCTTTTTTTAGAAAAAAATACTTGGGAAACATTGAGGCAAAAGAAGAAAATGCTGATAACCAGCATTTTCTTATTTTGCCCTAATACTTTCGTGGATAAAAATATACATTTTCTACTTTTGTATTTTAATACTAACTTTAATTTTTACGTCTACAACAACTTTAAAATTGGACTATTTGAGAAAGGAATAATACAGCCCATTTTCAATGGACAGTGACCACCCACGATACGAAGAGGTAAACAAATAATTATACTCGGTGCAACAATAAACGCATTTTGTTTCTTCTTCTCCACATAGCCAAACGACAAAGTTTAAGGGTGACCAAAGCTGCTGCGGACGACAAAACGAATGTTGATAAAGATCTATTTTGTGTAAGCCTATAACTCGGAAAATATTGAGACAAAAGGAGAAAATGCTGATTTGCAGCTTTTCCGTCTTCTGTTTCAACGTTTTCATCGCATTTTCTAATTGGGACGTCAAAATCAGATCTTGTTTGGGAAAGGGTTAGTTTGAAGACAGATTCAGTACGCGAATCATTACTTTAGAATTTAGATGCTAGGAAGGTTCTATTCGTCTCAAGTAAGATTTAGGTAATAAATGTATTGCAACACTCTCACGGGTGGTAAACAGAGAAACTAGCTCCAAAAAGAGTCAACGGTATTTTGTTGCCTCGTGACATCCGGTCTCTACCGAGGTAGTTGCATAGAGCGAAAATCTATAAACAAAGGTAGGTCACGAACACATTTTTTCTACAATTATGTCTTTTACAACGAGTTTTTGAAAAATCCGGCGATGCTGTAATATGAAGAAATGGTCGAAGTTTCTTGTGCACGAGAATATACGTTGTTAGTAAGCAGAGTTTGAATACAATCGTTGAAAAACATTTCAAAATCGAAAGTAAAAACTTTTTTACTTTCGATTTTGAAATGTTTTTCAACGATTGTATTAAAACCCTGCTACTAATACCGTATACTCTCGTGCACAACAAACGTCGACCATTTCTTCATATTACAGCATCGCCGGATTTCTCAAAAACGCGCTTTAAAAGAAATAATTTTAGAAAATGTGTTCGTGACCTACAAATTTTCGCTCTATGCAACTACCTCTTTTTGGAGCTAGTTTCTCTTTTTACCACCCGTGACTCTTGATATTAGACAATACATAAAATTAATTAGTTATAGAAGAATTTCTGTGAGTGTTTTCATGCATTCAGTATGGATCTAGTTAAGATGACGAAAAGCAATAAGTTAGATTTTTGTAGTTTAATGATAACGAGGATACACACGACTTAGAATCACGTGACACAACATTTTTCATAATTCATGATAATTCCATTAATATGTTACCGACTAAAAATACCTAGTTTGAAGCACAAAGGGCAGAAAACGTCAAGAATTTCGCTGCTTTTCTACGAAAACCTCGTAACTGCAGATTGTTTTAAGCTGCAGTTACGAGGTTTTCGTTGAAAAGCGACAATTTGCTTGATGTATTGCCTATTTTGGACAGCACCTGATAAAAGTTATTGGCGAGCAAACAAGCTTGTACCTTGTGTCTGTTATAAAGACCCATCTGATCACATCAAACAACATCTCGGTATTTTACACATTCTCTGCTTAAAATCAAATTCAAATTGGTCACCAAATTGTTGTTATGGTGTCATGTGACTCCCGCCGTGAAAACCTGGCTTTTTGCAAAGGATGGATTATCAAGACGGCTTGCAGCCGAGAAAAATCAGCTTCGTAGAAACTTAATTAAATCATTTTGCGTATATTTTATCACTTAAGTGACTATGACCGCAGAATTTAACATTCTATGTAACTTGAATCCGAACAGTCATGATAACTTCGTAAACATTCATTGTTGTTATTAAACTTTATTCATGATATATAATACTAAATAGTAGGCCTAGATGATATGTCACGGGCGTGATTTTGACCCCTTAATCATAAATTAACACTCGTCTAATCAAGACTTGGTTTTGACATAACTGACATGATTGGCCCGGGAAAAAATTGACACAAAATAAGAAAATGTTGATGATTTGCATTTTCTCCTTTTGTCTTGACGTTTTTGTGTTATTAACAAATTGCGTCGTTTGAGAAAGGATTTAAAGGCTCGTTCAAATTGAGAACATCTTAACACGACAAATAATATTGAGAGAATGTTAGATCTTCTTTAGGTGCCTATTGAAGGTATGCCATCCATCATCAGATAACAAACACTTCTTGCAACTTCGGGGGCATTCCGTGGCAACAGGCTTTGACGATGCTATACCCTTGTCAATTTTCGTTACAATGGAGGACGCTCGAAGTTGCTAGAACTCATGGGCGGATCTAGAAGGGTCGGGGGGGGGGGGGGGTCCGGACCCCCTGGCATTGGCCGAAAATTAAATTTTGACTATATAAATTTAGTGTAACGTTACATATTTACTACATTTTAAGGCATAATTTGGGCTTGGACATCCCCCCCCCCCTGGAAAAAATCTTCGGCTTGGACCCCCCCCCCCCTGAAAAAAATCCTGGATCCGCCCTTGGAACTGTTTGGTATCTAAAGATGGAGGGAATACCTTGAAGTGGTTGGCTGGTCCAAATTCAAAGATGTTACAGACGACAATTTCAAGTTGACGAAATTTTAAAAATATTTCCATTTTGAGTTGGAAAACATTGTGGAAAATGAAGAAATTGCTTGTTACAAGCAATTTCTTCTTTTTCCACAATGTTTTCCTAGGCATTTTTCTTGGGGGGGGGGGAGTCTAAAGAGTCACTGTGTGGTAATGGGTTAAGATGGGTTTGCATGCAGAAGCTCTGATTCGGAGATGATCGTTGGACGTACCGACAGAATCAGGGTTATCTTATTGAGTTTGTACCAAATGGACATTGCATCGTGTGGCCTGTTGCAAGTTGATCGCATGCGCAGCGTATGTATCTAGCGTACATGTTCGCGATAATGAAGACAATCTTTTCGATCATGTGCGCTTGTGATCGCATAGTACCGTTTTTCGGTGAACACATATAGAGTTTACTTTAGGCAATGTTATGGGAACGATTTTATCCAGTTAGCCGCGACGTAATTTCGGACAAACAATAGCATTTCGTATGTGATGTTATAAAATCTCGTAACTACGGCTTGAAGCCGTAGTTGCGAGATTTTATAACAACAACTACGGTTTATCAAAACATAATGGTGAACACAGTCTATTTTTAGCACACAATTCATTGTCGTTTTGAGATTCACTAAACGTAAACGATCCCCATTGATTTCAAATGCCATTAAGGAAATTTTCTATATCACTTGTTCTCCTGATGGAAATTTCATTTTCAGGACGACAAAAAGACGTATGAAAACCAAGCCTACGTAACGACGCCAGATGACGTCAACATTGACGTAGGTAAACAGTCATATCTGGGAGATTCGGTGAGTCTACTGACTTTTCTCATTTACCCATCTCGAGAGAATGGACTCTTCTAGAATTTCTTCAAACCGATATATCGTTGAATTTCAACAAATACCTCGTAACTCGCACGAGGTTTTTGAAGAAGCGGTGATAGGAAAAACAGATCAACCGCAATCAATCTTTATGAGTTATACAGTATATTTTTTGTAATTAAAAAGATAGCCGTGATCAAGAAAAACGGCGCTAATAGGCCTAGCCTATAACACTAAAGTGGACCAGGATCACGCTTTTAAGTACATGCTGATCAGAATCCATTACTCTCTCTTACCTAAGCTACAGTTCACGGAGGAGCTATTGCAGAACAGCGTGGTTCTTGGTCACACTTATCTAGATCCATATTGATCTCAATGGTCCGACAGAACGTTTCTCAAACAGCAAATATTTAATTTACCAAATATTTCAATTTTAAAACTGCTATAGACGACAAAATTGTTGATGGTAAAGATATGTATACACTAAGAATGAATTGAAGCAAAAGAAGAAAATGCTGATGAACAGCATTTTCTTACTTTACTTCTATGTTTTCTCACATCAAGGGACATCAAACAATTCTTACATTTTCAAATTCTAGATGAAGTTTTAACCCTATTTTTTTCCAGATTCCCCATAAGCCCGATTCCCAGCTACCAACAATAGATACGAGATTTGGATATGGCCGCTTTAAACCAGCGTAAGTTGACATATGTTAAGGATTACACCCTATCAATAACAACAAAACACTTCTTGCATCTTCGGGCGTCATCCGTAGCAACGGAAATTGACGAGGGTATCCCTTGTCAATTTCCATTGCCGTTGATGACGCCCAGGAACAGTAACTGACAAGACTCAGAGTGTCTCTTGTTGATTTCCATTTTCTTGGCGCTCGAAGATGCATGAAATGCTTGGTATCTAATAAGGGTTTGTAATCCTTATTATGGATAACACTTTAAGCCTTTTCTGATGATGTGAGAACTGATGAAGACGACAAAAAGGATTAGTTTTAATCTATTTCTATTGTCACCAATAATGATATGAGTAAATGCATGAGGACATATAACAATCTATGGATATTTATTAAAACATATGGCAAGCCTGTTCTGATGGGGACTCCAAAATAGGTCGAGTTTGGGAAAGGCTAAAGAGTAAAGCTTTTGAAAGTATTGAGAGAAGATTAAGACAGTGCTAAATGCATGCAGCAATATTTTCTCTGTTTCTGCCAGTGCTTTCAGTGTCGGAATATACAAACCCATTTATTGAAATACATAACTATTTGCTATGTTATTAAAAGAGTAATTATGATAATTATTAATGAAGTCGCCATATGTCCAAATCACACTAACTCCATTCCAAAACAATCGTGATATATAATAAACTGACACGATTTAAAAACGCAAAAAGGTACTTTTACAAATGGCATCTCCTACATCTTACAAAACCGACGTATAGCCATGTAAAATTGTCAATTTTACAATTCTTAACATAACAGTACAGAAAATGGCATTTAAAGCCATGAATAATGCCTGAATGGATGTCAGATTATGCCAAAATGCACGTTGAACAGCGACGACAGCGAACCCAGTGTCTTCACAGGCGATTTATCACCATGTCGCGATGTATAGGCCGCCTGAGATTACTAACCACAGAATTTGCTGTAGACTGAGCCGTCACAAATCTGTTGCGTTAGTGACGTTGACGTATACAATTATGTTGACGTACAGTTGTTACACGCAGCTGACCGGGACGTGGGTGGTCTGTAAATCTTCCCGTGTCGTTTACACGTCTCATAAACCTTAGAACCGTCGATTCGGCTACATTAAAGCGTCTAGCCTCCTTCATTTGCGAAACACCGCAAACCAAAAGCCAAAAAACTCGGTTCCTTTTTCGCAAAGTAAGCCTCAGCATTTTGTACACAATTTTCTTTAGTTGTTCTCGTGTGTTTTCAGTAAGTAAATCAAAGTGGCAATTTGTACACAAAAAATCTTAGTGATGTAACAAGTGGTCTGAATGCACGAGACACACGAGCATTTAGTGATGGGCGGTTCAGATGTCCGGATAGATTACAGAAAACACGAAGAAATCGCTTGGGCGTGAAGCGTATACATTATCTCATACATGTCCCAAAATATGGTGCCGTTCGAGGCAATAGGAAAGGAATGGTTAATGAAAAGGTGTTTTGCGTTTTTAAATCGTGTCAGTTTATATAAAAGACACATATATATGTAATTGTGTATGAAAGTCTCCCAGAGAAACAACAACAAAAACAAAAGGTTTAAAACTAGCATTTCCATTTTTTCTCTCAATGATTTTCACTCTCAACATTTATTTTCTTAAGGAATGATAACAGCATTTAATTTAGCTACGTCGCTTTTCAACGAAAACCTCGTAACTGCAGATTTTTTAAGTTGCAGTTACGTGGTTTTCGTTGAAAAGCAGCGATTACAATAATATTATTTTCCATTTTTATCCAGATGTCTCCAGCCCTTTAACAAACTCTGGTTGCTGGTTGTATGGTTGGTTCTGTTCTGTTTTCTGGAAGGGTTCGCCATTAACGGCATAGCAAATGCTGCGCTACCCGCAATTGAGCGTCAGTTTGGATTGACGAGCTCTAAATCATCGCTTATACCCGCGTCACAGGATATTGGTAAGTCAAGGACGGATCTAGAGGGGGTCGGACACCCCCCGGTATTATTTAACATTAGTGTAGTGTTACATATCGCTGCTTTTCAACGAAAACATCGTATCTGCAGCTTAAAAGAAGCTGCAGTTACGAGGTTGTCGTTGAAAAGCGACGATATTTAACACATTTATAGCCATCATTTGGGCTTGGACACCCCCCCCCCCCCCCGGAAAAAATCCTGGATCCGTCATTGTAAGTGTATTGTTTAGATGCATAACGGCTATCATGCAAATAATGTATATTTAGGCCTACTAAATGCAATGACAAAATATGATGCAATATCTCAAGTAAATTGTTATGCACGTTTATGTACAAGTAATCTGTCCATTTCCCATGAAAGGCTTTGCCAAAAATGGTATATAGCCAATGTTGTACTACCCGCCAGTGTTTGAATATTCGAGAGAATACTTTGAATTTTCCCGAAATTTCAGTATAAAACAAGTAGATTTCGGCATTTTTGGCCAACTTTTGATGGCTCAGCCCCCCACCCCAGCATCCTGCAACTGTTGCTCTGGTTGTGTCACTTGCATCTCTGTCTTTTCTATTATTCAGGTTCGCTAATCTTGATCTTATTTGTGAGTTTTATCGGCGGTCGTTACAACAAGCCGTCATGGATAGCTGCAGGCTCTGTTATTATGGCTGTAGGGTCGTTTCTCTTTATAGTCCCACATCTAGCAGAGAAATACGTCTATCAAGGTAGGGATTATTCTATACCAAACACTCTAAAACTCTTTCTTAATCAATGATTCTTATTCTAGATTACTGTTCAGCATACTTAGACGTTTGCTTTAACAATGAAAGCCATTGCTAATTAGATCGCTGTCTAATTATGGTTGCGCTGCATAAATTCCTTATAGGCCAGTCAATCTAGATTTTCTATACATATACCAGTCGAAAGTATAGGTTAAGAAAAGTCTCTCATAAAAATCCAAAAAATTGCCTTTGCAGTGTCAGAGAAATCGATGCTTTAAGTTTGCATTTTTGAGAAGTTTCCCGAAACGTAAGTATACTCGTAAGTATTAGATAGAGGCTGTATAGTAGATTCTACGCGAAATAAACATTCAAATGCGCGTTCATTGGAGACGGGGCGTTGCTATGTAAAGACGTCACGTAAACTAGCCGACAGTCTCGTTTATGCGAAATATAGCGGCGAAATTCTAAAATATAGTGCAACTTCATTGGTCCAAAAAGTAGGTCGAACGCTATTGTTTACATTCAGGTTCTGGCGGCCCAGCCGGCCCAACAGACACGTGCGGTGGGTCGAGCGGGGGACCTCCATCTTGCGAGAGTGCTGGCGAGAAGTATGTGGGCGTATTTATGCTGGCACAGATCGTGCATGGTATAGGGTTTACACCAATGTTTACGTTAGGCACGGTGTACTTGGATGAAAATAGCAACCCGGACACTGCCGCCTTGTACGTAGGTAAGGAAATGTTAAACGTGTAATCAATTTACGTCAATACTTTTTAGAATTCCTTCAATAGTAATTTTTCTCTCAATACTTTCCATTCTCAAATACTAGTATACTTTGTCACATTCTATGTGGATTCATGGATGGGACAATGGGCCCCCTCTCGAAATAGTAAAAGAAGGCTTTTGAAAAAGTGATTTTAAGGGATTTTTCATGCACCAATGTCATCGGGCCTCCTCTGTAAAAACGTTTGGAGGCGCGCATGTCATAGAATGTACCACTGTTTGTAAAAGGGGCTTATTGTATACAAGTACCATAATTAAAGGAGTATCACAACCAATTTCTCTTATGCATTTTGCTGCAGAAATTTGTTTGACGGCCACTGCGCTTAGTGTCACAGGACATTTAGCGGATGGTCTTTATCGTAGGTCAATATTGATTCAGAATGATTTCTAGCTTTATTTCATCTATAACATTGTCATTTTATGCAGGAATTTGTTATGCGGCCACTGCGATCGGCGTAGCTTCGGGCTTCTTCGCGGGTGGAGAGTTCATTGAAAACTGGTTCGTGGACTTCGACAGGGTAGAACAAGATAGGTAATTTCATCACTACGATCATATCTTTAGAAATTGAATTTGTAGACATCTGTACTTATCTACCCTTTCACGAAAAACATTTGGGTGAATGGTTCATAGTAAAAACTATTGCAGATGACAGTATTATTTGAACAAAACATGCAACGGAATCTGCTAGTAGGTCAGTAGCATAAATACACGAGGAAGGGACAAGGGGCTAGTTATCAGCATTTTGTTTTTCGCGGTTTCGAAGCATCAATCAGTGTGTGTCAGTCGTTAAACAGATTATATGTAAAGAGTATAAAACACAAGCAAAGCTTTTTATTCATGAAATTCTGTAGTGCTTCCTTAATTAACAATGCCGTTTGCACATTTCAATACCTTTTCACCGAATGTTGCTCATGTTATTTTTCTCAGTCTAGGTTTTGACTCGAAGGACACCCGTTGGGTCGGTGCATGGTGGCTTGGTTTCGTGTTTACAACAGTTGCTTTTGTTGTTGTGGCCATTCCTATGTTTGGATACCCGAAATACATGCCAGGTATGGCCCGGTAACGACTTTTTGGCACAAAATTTACTTTTATGTAAATAACACAACATCGAGTTCAGAACTACTAAAATTTTGCATGTGATGGTGCAACTCTTGCACCTGCAAGATTCGAACCAACACTGACAAAATCGTATCTTGTTTACATGTAAAATTTGTAAATACATGATTACATATATGTGCCATAGGTCTAATATTATACAAACATATTTGGTACTGTTTTCCCATTTATCATTCAGCGAATGCTTTAACCTTTTCCTAAATAAAATCTGGTATCGATGTTTCTATTAAAACAGTTTTGGAATTCAATGAGACAAAAGAAGAAAAGCTGATAACAACAATTTTCTTATTTTGTCTACATATTTTCTGTGCTATATTTGTACACGGATCCTATCTTTATCAACAACGCCCGTTTCTCGCCTTCAACATCCTTCAAACTGGAGGGTCAGATTTCTCGTCGTTTGGGAAATACTGAAGAATTTGTGACGCCCTTACGATTGTTATGCACAGAGCTTCAGATAAGAGGAAGTGATGGATTCTCAAATGCAGTGTTTCTTTTATTGTCCGCCAAACCCTGTGTTGTTGGTTCTCATTGGAATCGAGACGATTCCAATGAGTACCCACAACATAGGTTTTTGAATTCAAATAACAATGTTAGAATGACTTGACCCATCCCATCTGCTGCATCACATTTCTTTAAACATTTAGAATATTCTGTGTTATCTAACAGGTCACAATATCAAACATGTTCTTGATACCTTTCTTTAGAGATGTTGTTCTGATAATTAGTAAATTATTCAAAATTTGAAAAAAAATACTTGTCACGGTGCATGGTTTTATTTTTTAAAACTTAATTTACTGCTTGACTAACTTATTTTTTTTTTTATTCATTTACATGTACTTATTTTTTTTATAAAGTTGAAACATATTCTACTTTCTTGTTGTTCACTATTGTAATAGAAAGGCTATTGCATTTTTAAGATATGGTATTATAAATGACTTAAGCATTTTATTATTGATCTTGCATAAACTATGTGCAAGAGATGTCCTATCCTATCGTTGCAACGTCGTTCACCGTTATACAATATTTATTCCTTAATACTGTATGAAGATTAATAATTGTTAGGATAAAAAATAAGCATGTTTCTGACATAGGCCTAAGGACATTCGCTACTTAATGTCATTGTGCACCAATATGGATCCTGATCAAACTGCACTAACGCAGGTAGTCCGACAACATTAACTTGGTTCGTGTTCATTTAGCTTCTGCATTACACAAAGCAAATGTAACTGAACACCTACCATGGTAAGATGTCATTGTAATTAGCACTGAAACGAGTACAAAATCTGTTCCTGGATACCCATCTGACAATTACCCTCGGGTACCCGGGTACCCACACAAATAGATGATTTTAGATTTTGTTGGCCCAACCACATTGTTTGATGGGAAAAATCCACCAATAGGGAGTATGTAGAGTCCGAGTCAAACCGCCTGAATGTTCCTAAAGGTGGGTTTCTTTGTTACCATTTGGAGGCAGCCTACTTAACGTGACCATTGACGAAATCTTGTACACTATTTTCGTAGTTATTTCCATGTGTTTTCATCGGGTAACTGGCCATTGTGTACCCTAACCGAAGGTACTTGGGTACTCGGTTCAATCCTAATTGAGATTCTGGTTGAGTTGGATCCTATTTACTAATATTTATCTCAAAGACTAGAAGGATACCCTTTTCCAAATGTCAGTCCAAATAATATATAGTCGCTTTTCTTTGAAAACCCCGTCATTGCAGCTTAAAAAAGCTTAAGTTTCGAGTAGTTTGAAGGAAACCTACGATATTATAAATTATTGCCTACTTTATTCGCAAGCATCCACCGGTATAAAAAAAAGACATGATTTCCATTTCATCAGAAAACACAAATGCAGCTGAGATCGAGGCGAAACTACAAAATGAGAAGAGATCCAGCTGCGGTCAGATGGTTGTAGATATACTGAAAGATTTCTTCCTCGCCTGTCTAAAACTGGTTAGTGTCTCTATATCATAGTTTTTCTTCAAAGACCTTGTAACTGCAAGTCGTGTCTTGACAGACTAGCTAAAGCCAGGCAGACTTATAGCCAGCTACCAAAACTTCGCTGAAATTTTGCGACTTTTTGATCCTTACCATAAATTACGCAGTGTTTAACACACTGCTGTTCTGCAGGATAAACTTTGAACAATACGCTATTTTTATTTAATTGTTCTCATCCATTTGTAAACACCAGCCTATTTCATAGGTAATTCAAACATTGTAGGAATCCAGTTAAACAAATACCAACAAAGATTGGAGAGAAGACATAAAATGGACTTTTGAATCATATTTAAAATAGATTTAGTATTTCATTAAAAATATTTCAGATCAAGAATCCTACATTCATGTTTATATCGTTGGGAGGATGTGCAGAATCTCTGATCATATTCGGTGTCAGCGCATTCGCCTTTAAATACCTCGCAGAAATGTTTCATATGGGTTTTGATGACGCTGGTCTTCTATTAGGTAAGAATTTTGTTATTTCAACTCCAAGGTATATTTGCCATGGGAGCATTAATTTTATATTTGAAAATGCACCTTGTTGTCTGACCAACAAGGTACTTTTGAAAATTCAAATGCTCCAATATAATTGTTCATTGTCCAGCAAGTTTTTAAGTAGAACAAAGCGTTTAAAAAAATACGCATACGCTCTGTAAGGTTAGTATTTTCTAATTTGAACTAAAATTGTCCACGTCTCAGACTTTGAGAAATGTTTATGGTTGTTATACGATTATGATATGCCATTCATCATTAGGTACCAAACACTTAGCACAACTTCGGGAGTCATCCGTGGCAGAAAATTGACGATGGTATACCCTCGTCTGTTTCCGGAAGTCATCAGTTGCAACGGAACTTGGCGAGAGATACCCTCGTAAATTTCCGTAGCCACGGATG
This sequence comes from Fragum sueziense, assembly GCA_963680895.1. Classification (NCBI taxonomy): domain Eukaryota; kingdom Metazoa; phylum Mollusca; class Bivalvia; order Cardiida; family Cardiidae; genus Fragum; species Fragum sueziense. The sequence continues at coordinate 19,338,614 of OY804602.1, read as the reverse complement.
ACAACCGAAGATGTATGAAGTGTTTTGTATCTAATAATGGGCGTAACGCTTTAATCTTACAAAAAGAGGAATCGTCGATACACTATTGTGTCATTTTTCAGGTGGGCTGATCCTGGTCGGCTCAGTTGGAATGTTTCTCGGTGGGTTACTAATTAAGATATTCAAGTTAGAGATAGTTGGAATGTTACGTCTGAATGTTATAGCCACGCTGATTGGTTGTTTGCTGGGTATAGCATATTTAGCGAAATGTGACGAGGTCAGATTGGCGGGTCTACAAATATCATACAACAATCAAACGTAAGTACGGGCGTAACGTCAAACATTGCAAGCCACTATATTGACGACAATATTTTCGTTTTACACTCTGTCATTTTGTCATCTTCAAACAAGTACATTTCCAGACTCGTAACTTGTGCTTAGGACTTTCAAGTTTCTCACGCGAATTTCTTGTGACGAGAGCTTTCCTTTCATACGTGTACCACGGCCAATGTCAAATATCAACTTATTGTAGTGTACCGACATTAACATATGCAATGTCCCCAATTCGGCAATGTTTTCTTGAGACGTTCATCAAACGGACTTTGGCTGCGAAAATTTAGTTATCCCGAGTTAATTTCGATGGACTAAATGAATGTCCAATTTAGATACAAGCATGTTCTTATATTTTCAGTACAATAGACGGATATTCGTCGGGTTGTAACACAAATTGTGGCTGTGAACAGATGAGTTTTAACCCCGTGTGTGGTAGGGATAATGTTGTTTACTTCTCCGGGTGTCACGCAGGCTGTTTAGATGCACCGGCCGGGCCACAGGTGAGTAATTGTTTATTGTTGCATGATGTAATCAGTGTTAACTAAGTTGTTAACAGATGAACTTTAACCTGTGTGTGGTAGGTATAATGTTGTTTACTTCTCCGGGTGTCATGCAGGATGTTTAGGTGCACCGGCCGGGCCACAGGTTAGTATAGCGAACGAGAATTGACCTGGCAGAGCATTCCATTCGATTAGCATGGGCTGCTCTGCCAGGTCATTTATCGCGAGGAATAAATGGTTATTGTTGCATGATATTGTTATTGTCAAAGCATAAAGTTTGGATTTCCAATGGTAGACCTATATTTTTTCGCAAGTCACTACCAGTTGCTGAACAGTATGTAAAACTATACTGAACAACAACAAAAAAAGAAACGTTCGCAAAGTGTGTGCCAGTTGTTCAAAGATATCAATTTGGCCAACTCGGCCGTTTTTAGTGGCAACGGTAATTGGCGAGGATATCCGGATTTCGCCAATTTCCGTTGTTACGGATGACGCCAAAGTTACAAGAAGTGTTTAGTATCTAATGATGGATGGATTACCTTAATCACGTATTATGATTTTAGGCGCCATATACGAACTGCAGCTGTGTAGCGGATAACCTGGGTATACCGCGAGATATGGAAGCTACCGCGATGTCAGGACGATGTGAGGACGGGTGCACCAACTTACATATTCTCGCTCCATGCCTCTTTATCATGATGATAGCAGTACTGACGGCTACTACACCGGCGTCAATGGCAACTTTACGGTAATGTTGTTGATATGTTTCTTTCTAATTTAATTTGAACTTCTTCCAAATCTACACAATTTAATACAGGTTCTATTTGAAAGCTGCAGCAGACTACAGTCAGACATTTTCTTTTACGAACGTCAAAACCGATGTTGTTTGACAGAATTTCCTGTCCGAACTGTTGCATGAAAGCTCATTCTTTAATGTTTCAAATGAATTTTATAGGTTTGGAAAGGGTAACTGTTTTCAGCCAGATTTTTTCGAGCAAAAATGTCTAAATCTCTATATGGATACAAATACATTTTGAATTATTGTGCTCACAATAATATAAGAAGAATTCAGTTATTTCGTTTCGTATTTCAGTATGTATAATATAGTAAATTGATTTCTTTTAATGCTATAGGTGTGTGGACGAAGAAATCAGACCACTGGCGCAGGGTGCATCCTGGATGTTGTTACGTTTATTAGGTTCGATCCCCGGACCCGTGTTGATTGGCAGCTTAATTGACAAGACAATACCTGTTTTACGTGCCTTAAATAATTGGCTTGGAAGACATTGAGACAAAAGAAGAAAATGCTGATGATCAGCATTTTCTCCTTTTGTCCCAATATTTGCTCTGTTATACTTTTAAAACATTCTCTCTTTGGTTATGTCTATTTTGTCGTCTGCAGCAGCTTTCAAATTTATACAGTCTATTTTTGCAGTTTTAGAAAGGGTTAAGTTCTTTTGATATTGTAGGTGTGTAGATGAAGAAATACGACCACTGGCACTGGGTGCATCCTGGATGTTGTTACGTTTGTTGGGTTCGATCCCCGGACCCGTGTTGATTGGCAGCGTGATTGACAGCGCGTGTTTGTTGTGGGCCGGTGGTGCGTGCGGCACGTCAGGTAACTGTGTGTTGTACAGTAAGGAAGAGTTGTCGATCGGTGTTTTAATGTGGTGGGTCATTGTGACAGCGGTTGCGTGTGTTCTCTTTTTTATTGCCTCCCTTTTTGCGGCAAGAGGGATGAAGAAATCGTTTACACTCGGGGAGAACGATAAAAAGTGATTTCCTTCAAATCCATGTCTCCATTTCGTCGCTTTTCAACAAAAATCTCGTTACTGCAGCTTAAATAAGTGTCATCCATGGCAACGGATGACGCCCGAATATTGACGAGGGATACCATCGTCAGTTTCCGTTGCCACGGATGACACCTGAAGTTGCATGAAGTGTTTAGTGTATAATGATGGATGGAATACCTTAACCCGCTCCCAAACGACAAAATTTTAGGGGGGTTCAATTCAAAAGCTACAAATGACGCAATAATGGTTGTTGATTAAGGTTGAATTCGTGTACAGTATAACATAGAAAATATTGAGGCAAAAGAGGAAACTGCTGGTTATCAGCAGTTTCTTCTTTTGCCTCAATGCTTTCCAGAGCCATTTCTATTACGTACGTCAAAACCAGGTCTTGTTTGGGAAAGGGTCAAGCCAAGAGAAATCTGGGCCCTAGTAACAGTAAGTCTTAACCCATACCCAAACATTGACGCCTTTTGACGCCCTGAAGATGAAGGCTTTGGAAAACATTCGGTAAATGAAGAACATTGATCATGTCAAGCATTTTTTTTTCATTTGCCACAATGTTTTCTACCACAAATGACCATAAAGTGTTAAAAAATCTTCACTTGAAACTGTCGTTTGCAACATCTTTGAATTTGGATCAGTTTAAAATTTTGACCTCTGGTAAAAGGTTAAATTGCCATATGGGCCTTGACCAGATTTATGTTCATATATTAATTGGCAACTTGCTGATGTCATACAAAATGTAGAAAAACGCCAATGTATTTTTGGCCTGATCACACCCACATCACATCAGCATCGCGTCTAAAACTTTGCTGCTATTAACCATTTCCCAAACAAGACCTGGTTTTGATGTCCCTAATTGAAAATTCTTTGGAAAATACTGAGACAAAAGAAGAAACTGCTGATAACCAGCAGTTTCTCCTTTTGTCTCAATTTTTTCTTGGCTGTAACATAAATATTTTGGCCTTTTGTGATCATTTCCTTTGTCATCTGCAGCAGCTTTCAAATTGGACCACCTTAAAATTTTGTCGTTTGGTAAAGGGTTAAACTGACCATCTTTGGGCGTGCTCCTCACGAGATGAGGACATTGAATTGTGCATGTGACCAAGAAGACTAGACCTTTCCCAAACAAGACCTGGCTTTGACGTCCCTAATAGAAAATGCTTTGGAAAATATTGAGACAAAAGAAGAAGTTGCTGATAATCAGCAATTTCTCCTTTTGTCTCAATATTTTCTGTGCTATATTTACACAAATCCTGCCTTTATCAACATACATATTGACGTCTGCAACAGCTTTCTAAGAGGAAAAGTCCAAATTTACGGAGTTTGAGAAAGGGTTAAGATATCCGAATATCTGAATAACTTGCTGACTCATTTGTCTCCATTTTCTTCATTTCTTACAATAATGAATGTGTTTGCTTTTATATCGTAGGATAGTAAAAACTGAACAGAGCTTAGTATATACATAAATAATCATTGGAATTGTTAAATGACACTTTTCGTTTTTATACACAATTTATGGGCAATTATATATATTTTTAGAAAACAAAATCGTGTTGTGTAAAATCATTCATCTCTATAAAAATGTCATATTTTTTTTCAATATTTTACACTGATCTTAATTGAATACTATTGACGACCACCAAATAATTTATAAGCTTAGTTTTGTTTTTTAATTAAGTAATTTTATTGACGAAATTCACAGGCGGCAATCGCGTGATTTTGTTATGATATGCTTTCCTAAGTTATGTAAACAAAAACACTCGGTGAGTTCACATTTTTCTCAAATTTTAAATCAAATACTTTACTATCAGTATTATTTAATATATTGAGATACATACCATACGATACGTCCTACTCTCCGGTTTATTTTGATACTTTCACATTTTTCTTAAAATTTAAATCAAATACTTAACACTTGAAAGTATTGAGATACGTATTGTCCAGCAAGATTAACCCGGGACATCTGCATATGTAATGACCCTACATCGGCAATGTTTTGTTAAGACGCTCAACTAACGGACTTAGCGCACGTAAATTAAGTTGTCCCGGGTTAATTTGGGTGTACAATACCAAGCGATACGTCGTTCTCTCTGGTTTATTTTGATATAAAGATCTTCCCTCAAATCCCCGCCAAAGCTGAGAGCATTCGTGCAAAGAGCAAACATGTTTAAGAAAATATATCACGGCATTCAAAAATACTTTGCACGGCTGTTTTCAGCTTTGGCAGGGATTTTGGGGAAGATCTTAGTATCAAAATAGACCGGAGGGTACGACATATCGAATGACACGTATCTCAATACTTTCAAGTGTTAAGTATTTGATTTAAGATTTGAGAAAAAAGGTGTAGCCTACTTACCGAGTATTTTTGTTTAAAAAAGTTAGGAAAGCATATCATAACAAAGTCACGCGATTGCCGTCTGTGAAATTGAGAGAAAAGCATGTTTTCGGGTTTCAGCATTTTTTTCTTTCCCCTTGCCTGCTATCTAATATATTGTCGACTAGAAATGTCAAAACCAAGGCCCACATGCACCAACGAGTCAAAATGAATTATCTACTTCTAAATTACATCACATATCATCTTATTGACCCTACCCTCCAAGCAGGGGTCATGATTCATTATCATTGAAAACGTTTAGTACATATGTACTATAAAGGTTTGAGCAGCGTTCTAAGAGAGTAATTGGCCAGCACGTATCGCCCAATCAGATTGCTCGAGACCTTTTAGAATTTGATTGTTTGTTGAACATGACCCCATGGCATTTAAACGGAATTATTTCCAAGGACAAAGGCCAGTATACAGGAACTATTCATTAAAGATGAGGGATGAAACACGACTACTTTACAGTATTACTGTTCTCATAATTCCTGATTTGGCGGATCTATAATATAAAAGCAGCTTTGAGTGGAGCACGTATTAAATTGTTTTACGTCCCACTCAACAGTTAAGGTCATACCGCGACAGGACCTCGGTTTAAAGTCTCATCCTGAAACTGAGACCACCTATTAATATTTAACCCTTTCCCAAACGACAAAATTTTAGGGTTATCCAATTTGAAAGCTGCTGCAGACAACAAAAATGATGATAATAAAGACGTGATTTGTGTAAAATACAGCACAGAAAATGTTGAGACAAAAGGAGAAACTGCTGGTTATCAGCAGTTTCTTCTTTTGTTTCAATGTTTTCCAAAGGTCGTCTATTAGGGACGTCAAAATCAGGTCTTGTTTGGGAAAGGGTTAAGGAACCCATGTTATTTTGTCGACTATATAAAATACGTAAAACCAAAAACAATAGGAAACATCATTTTTATTTTACAACACCGGTTTTGTTATCATGAACATATCACGAACATGTCAATAAGTTAAAACACCTTGTAAAAGTAGATGTAACAGTATCAGGCTGCACACCGCTGGTCACGATTCATGTTTGCGTTGTCTGAAAAAAAGAAATAAATATAAAAATCAAAAACATCATCGGTGTTACTCTAAAACCTTGTAACTACATATTTAATAAGCCCTGTAATTACGAAGTTTTAGAATCACACTGACGAGTCTTAGTTATATACAGAAACATTGAAAAGTACGCCAATTTGAAGGCAATGAAACTACAGTCGACATTCGTTATGTCGACATCGGATAAGTCGAATTTTCGCTTAAGTTGAAGTTCAAATCTGATCCCGTCCTCATCAATGGACATAATTTTTTTAAAATAAAATAATTTCGAACTGAATATAGCTATTGAAATATAGTAGGAAAAGGATAGAAATTGCTCGAAACGAGCAATTTCTTTCCTTTCCCTACTATGTTTCAATAATAATCGTACTTGATTAGTTTCAAAAACGGTCAAATATCAACTTTATCGAAGCCGAACAAAATCGGATGAGTCGAACTCCGGATATGTCGAGGTATTTTGACGGTCCCTCCGACTTCGACACAACGAGTGTCGACTGTATAATTTTACGTCATCTATCGACTACTAAACATTATGGGATAGCCTGTACCCATCTTCGCTAGCCAAGGTTGAACCCACCTACGCTTGTATTCACTCTTGGCGGATTTAGTCCGACTTTCTTGAAATCGCAAAGCGCCGCCTAGCGGTTGTTCTGCTGGTTGTTTACGTCTATTATTGATGACGTCATTAACGCGCGTTGTCTTTCGCGTCGTACGTCGTGCAGATTATGTAAAAGTTAGCTGTTTTTTCGGTCGAATTGGCGAAAGTATAATAATTCGTCGATTAAAGTTAGAGAATTCCTGTCTATTGCAGTGAAATTCGTAGGAAAAATCGCCCATCTTCGCGTTTTTGAGTTGCAAATGCAATGCTTTTTCCCGCCCGTTGTCATGATTTGGTTACTCATAACAAATGTATCAGTCGACAATCTGATTGGTTCCAGCGAGACCTCGCTGGAACCAATGAAAACGCTTTCCAGGAGACCAAGAAAATCGGACTAAATCCGCCAAGGGTGAATACAGAAACGACATTACGTCGTAGATGTCACCCTTGGCTTGCGAAGATGGCCTGTACCCGGAAATGCGAAAAAACATAGTCTCGTAGGTCACATGACAAGATTTATAGATTCTAGGCTATTGTCACTACATGCACTAAATACATGACGGTTGCTTCGTTTTGCAGTCTCGAAATTAAAGTGACATTTCACATTTACATGTAATTCCTTTTTTAAGATATGTCTTGATGCAAAGATTGTTTAATCTAATGCGTAGAAATGCTATCAATTTTTTGAAGTTGTTATTTATAAGTGAAAAATACGCCTTTAAAGTTGAGACAGAAATGACAAATTCTATATAAATCTGAACTGTTGTCCACAACAATTTGTTTAATTTTAGCACAAAAATACATATTTCTCGTGAACGGTTCAATATTATGACTTGAAATTTTCATACTTTTCATATGAAAAGGTGCTCATTCAGATAAAATGAAAGTACATTTTATGTAAAATAATTGTGAAATGTCAATTTAAACAATGAGTTTGATTTACAAAAAATGAAACATCGCATTTTAAAAGCAATTATCCCCTTTTATCTATAGCTCTGATACTTACTCGATGATACAGTACAGTTTCCTGCAGGATAGGCAGCTGTGCATGTATATCCATCTGTAATAGACGTAATTAGGACGACTAAATCTCTCCGTTGCTTCTTTTTTCAAACACTTAGGAAGATGCCTTAGCCTGTTCATTTTGGAGAATTTTAGCGTGCTTTTTTGAACAATTCGGAAACACATCTTTAGCAATATCCTTTTTATGCATCTGTTGAAGAAGGAAGAAAAACCATGCTTTCCAAAGCGACAACATGTCCAGCTGCTCCCAATTCAAAGTTGTTGAAGACGACAAAATGACTGTTTCAAAGAGTAGAAATTTTGACTGATAAAGCTCAAAAAAGATGTAGATCTATGAGGGTAAATGTGAATAAAGCATGGGGAAAGACTTATATTTACATGAACAGGGTGTCCCAAAATATGTGTCCCCATTTTAAACATCTATACAATTGACAAATGTTGTTACCGAGTAAAATCAATTACATAGGTATGAAGGGGACTTGATAAAGTTTTGTTTGATATATGGAATATCCACATTTATTTCCTTAATACATTTAACAGAACTCTTTATAGAATTTATCATTTTAAACTTATTTGTCAAATGACGTCAACGACGTCATCTTTAAAAAATACTTTGTCTCTTTCTCCCAATGTGTTCTGATCAAGTAATCTGTAATTATTCGTATTCTGTGACTGTATAAGACACAATGAAGGTCTTACTACTTATAAGATAGTAATTTTAAGATTGGTGAGGTTATTTTCAGTTTAAAATGAAAATAAAGATTATCGCTAACCCTTTCTCTAGTTGTTTCTAATTCATTATTTACTGGTAATGACTTCCACTGCATAATTGATGTTGTGACATTGTTGGATTTTAAAAGAAAAAAAATACACCATTTTACGACACCCCTTGCAAGGGTCTCTTGTGCACGAATAGGAATGATACTATCAATACTTTTCACAAAATGTAAATGCACTGCTCAAATGTTTGTCTCTGCAAAAAGCCCCCTTTCAAAAGGTCCTTTGCCATCACGCGAAACAACAACGTTCTTCACTTCGGACACTAGTTTTTGTGATTATTTTTATCCCTTCAAAATTTAATGATGATAAGACTTTCACTGCATCTATTTAAGGCATAATAGTCCTGGAAGACAAAATTAAAAATGGTCAATTTCATCATCGTAGCTCAGAAAAAGAAAATGTGTCAAATTAAAGATATGACGTCGTTGACGTCACTTGGCGAAATGTTGAAAAATGACATGTTTCATAGAACGTGACGTGGAATGTATTTTCTAAATAAATATATGTGTTCTTTATACCAAACAAAACTTTATCATGTCCCCTTCAAAACTATGTTACTGATTATACTTTGTGACAACATTTGTCAATTTTTATAGATGTTTAAAATGGGGACACATATTTTGGGACACCCTGTAGTTGGCCATGTAGCCTGGTCCACTCTGAAGACTAGTATAACTTGATAAATCACACTGAGACTGAGACAGAGACACAGACACCGTCAAATGTTCCCGATTTACATACGTCAACGTAACAATCTTGACGTTTAGAAAAAGGTTTAAGGTAGAATAATCGCAATGTGGCCATTTTGAGATTAATAAAACATTGGATTTTTATGAGCGGCGTCGTTACGTATCCGATCATATTCGGGCGCGGTCGTAAACATTCGGCAGTGGAAAGTTCCACCGCCGAATGTTTTCGACGTCGCCCGAATAATTCCAACGTCGCGCGAATCTCGTTTAGGAGTGGACTACCTCAATATGAATGGTTAACTGACGGGGAAAAGAAAAAAAATGATGACTAACTAGTTGGCCATGTAGCCTGGTCTACCCTGAAGACTAGAACCCCTGACACACCACACTGAGATTGAGACAGAGACACGAGATGTTTGACGTCAGACGTTCCTGATTGACATACGACGTTAAAATCAACGTTGTTGCCGCCACTTATTCCAACCTGAAAATGAGATATTTCTATGATAGCCAATGTTTCACTAACTCGAATCAAGATTTTCTTTTATTGGTGGTGAGTATTTGTTTTCAGAATTTGAATAACATAGTTGAGTATGATAAAAATGGTTCTCAGTTGGTTTCCTTGAATAATCATTTTCTTCCATTAGTGGAGCGGATAAGTGCCATTTTTTGGCAAAATCGTGCAAATGGTGATACAAGCACCAAATTTGGTGTGGTGGTACTAGAAGGGAATTGGCAAATTTTGACCCGATGGGACATTGAAAAATCCAAAATGGCGGCCATTTTTCAAGATGGCCGCCTAAATGAACCTTTGAAAGGTCTATATCATAAAATTTGGAACCAAGGTTTTGATTTAGATCAGTTCTGGAGCTAATTTTGATAAAATCGCATGTATAGTGATTAATTTTATCCATTTGTACAAATAGAACAAAATTGCTGCCTATTTCAAGATGGCCGCCAAGATTGAAAGTCCTCATATTTCATTTAATGATAGAAAAAATAATGTTTCACTTTTATTCAATAAATTTTTCACATTCTGTTTCATTTTCTCTTCAATTTTAAGACGGTCTTGAATAATTGTTCTGTACTTGTATGTTTTTTGGGTGTAGGGTACATAGCAGAGGTAGTACTTTTGACACAGTAGTCAGTCAATCGGACAGATCAACTACTGGCACTGGTCCTCACTTTTGTCCTAACTCTTCACCTTCACCTATGCCGTGGCAGTTGCCGTTGGGGGCGCTGTGGATGACCTAACAAACAGTTCTCTCCAACCGTCTCTGTCCTTTGCTTGTTTGACTGCCTCATTCATTTTCAGTCCAGTCCATTCTATGAAGTTATTTTCCCATCTTTTCTTCTGTCTTCCTCTCTTTCTTCCTCCTCTAACTGTTCCTTGGAGCACCGTCTCGACAATTCCCTGTCCTCTGGTTACGTGACCAAACCATCTGAGTTTACGCTTTATGTCTGTAGTAAGCAGATTATCGTATGAACCTATAGATCGTTGTATTCTGTTTTTACTTTTTCGTTGGTTATGTGAACTTTGTAAGATATGCCCATCAGTCTTCTGTAGCATCTCATTTCTGTGGCCTTTATCTTTTTCTCAGTTTCATGGAGCCAAGTTTGATGGATTTATCTTTCCAGATGGTGTTAAGCTTAGCTAGGGTTACAGATGTCATAGCAATTCTGGCTGATATTTCAGGTTTAGATTCCTCATCTGATACTAGTGTACCTAGGTATTTAAAGTTATTTACGGCTTCAAGTTTTTCTCCGTTTGCGATGATGTCAGTCTAAATTCCATGAATGTTAATGGTCATGAGTTTGGTTTTGTTGGCGCTGATTTCCAGAGGATTTGTCGAGTTGGTTGACCAGGTTTTCTAGCTCCTGTTCTGAGTCTGCCAGTCCGTCTATATTATCAGCAAAGTCTGCAGGTTTGTGATCGTTCTGCCACCAATGCTTACTGTTTCTTCGTGGTTTTCAAGTGCGTCAGTCATAATTCTTTCTAGGAAAATGTTGAAGAGCGTTGGCGAAGGCAGGCATCCTTGTCCTACTCCAACTGATGTTCTGAACCATTCACCACTTTCTCCATTGAGGTATACTGCACTATTGGCCTTGTTGTAGAGATTTTGTATGACTTGGATGAGGTTAGCGTTGATGTTATAATGGTTCATAGTAGCCCAAAGTGTGGCATGTCAGACTCTGTCAAAGGCTTTCTTGAAATCTATAAATACGTGGCAGAGTTCTTGTTGATGTTGTTGATATCTTTCACATTGGATCCTGAGGTTGAAGATCTGCTCAGTGGTGCTACGTCCCGCTCTAAATCCAGCTTGCTCTTCTGCTATGGTTGTCTCTACCTGCGGTGTCAATCTATTCAATATGATCTTGAGTATCACTTTGCTGGGATGGCATATTAGGCTTATGGTGCGATATATGTTGCATTGTTGTAAATTGCCTTTCTTTGGTAGTGTGATCACTAAGGACTGGGTCCATTGTGTAGACCATTCTCCTGTTTCCCAGATCTTCCCAGGGCATTGATCATTGCATAACCACAAGCCTGTACTAGTTCTCCCGGGATGTTATCGGTTCCTGCGGACTTTCCATTCTTAAGGGCCTTCACTGCTTCCTCCACTTCTGCTCTAAGGATGGGAACGTTGTCTGTATCTGATGACAAGGTTGTGTTGAGTTTTTCTGAATCTGCTGTTGTGTAGCAGAGTACAGCTCCCAGGTATCCTAGTATTCTGTCCATCTGATCAAAGTGTCTTCAGTTTCGGTTAGACACTTCCCGTTCTTATTTAGGATGGTGATGGTGAGGTCCTTAACTACTTTGTAGGCCCTTTTGGTGTTGTTGGCTTTGAGACTTGATTCAATATCGCTGCATTGCGCTGCAACCCAATCCTCCTTTGCCTTTAACATACTTTAACATACTCATCTTTACCAGTTTGTCTGCTTGCCGCAACTTATTGGCTCCCTCACTTCTTCCATACTTGGACTGCTTCAGGTCTCTCCTTTGGTCGCATAGCTTTAGTATGTCTGGTGTTACCCATGGCTTCTTCATGGTCTGTTGTTTACCAAGAACTTCATTGGCCGTGTCCGTCACAACATTGTCAATGAAAGTATCTGCGTCTATATCGTCTGCATCGAGTAGCAGGAGTGGGACAAACTTTCCGCCAACTGTGGCCTCGAAGACACGCACCACTTCTGGGTTTTTTAGTTTCTCCATATCAAACTTTATTCTGGTGGGAGCCTTTTGCTTTCTTAGGGTGTAGGCGGAATGATATCATGACAAGCTCATGGTCACTGTTGATATCCGCACCAGGGTAGCTACGTGTTCTGGCGATATTGACTGATGTGTGGAAACGTTTCTTCATCAATAAGTAGGTCTATTTGATGGTCAGACCCAATTAGTTTGTGCCCGGTTCATCGTCTGGACGCTTTGTGGGGGTGGAACATGTTGGTCACTTTGAGATTGTTGAGTGTTGCGAACTCGAGCAGTCTAAATCCTCTATCATTTGTCTCCGAGTTGCAGTAGGGTCCACACGTTCCTTTCCAGTCTGGTTGTGCATCTTCCCCAATCTTTGCATTCCAGTCCCCTTGGACAACCAGCATATCTTTCTTGGATGTTTCTTCAATTGCTTGTTGTACTTGGTCATAGAATTCTTCTATTTCTTCATCAGAGTGTGTAGTGGTTGGCGCATACACTTGTAAAATTGTAAAATTAAAAAGGTGATGACCTAAGGCGAATGGTGATGAGCCTGCTGGATATTGGTCGACATTCCATCACTGAACTAGCTGTGTTTTAATTCACAGGGAAACCCACACCTTCTTCGTTTCTATCGTCTCTTCCACTAAAGTAGAGCATGTGACCTTCATGGGTCGTTGTTTCTCCCATGCCTTTCCATCTCATCTCGCAAATTCCCAAAACATTCGATCTGTATGTGCTCATAGTATGTGTTAGTTCCTAAAGCTTGCCAGGAGCATTTAGTGTACCTAACATTCCATGTACCAATGACTGTTGTTGCGTCTGGCACTGATTTCGTCTTTACTGTTATCATTGATGGCACCAGTAGTATATTTCCCACTTCCGTTCTGGTGCCCGGCGTTGTGGCGGTCCTTGATATTCAGGGCGACGACCGAGCTGGCTTAAAAATCGTTCTGGCTGTGTTCATCTTGTAGCAAATCTTAGGCACTGACGCCTGGTGGAGCCTATCCCTCTCCAGGCCTGTCCAGAGCCGACTTCTCCTATATCAGAGGTTCGCCCTGGCCACGGACACTTAGCCCAACTCTTACCTATTCCCAAACAAGACATGGTTTTCACGTTCCTAATGTTTAAAGTTTGAGAAATCATTCAAGCAAATGATAAAAAATGCTGATATCCATCATTCTCTTATTTTATCTCAATAATTTCGGTTTTGTTTTCTATCCAAATTCTTTCTTAATAGATATTCATTTTGTCTTCTGAAGCAGGTTCCAAATCCCTGCAGTCCGATTTTTGTCGTTTTGGAATGAGTTAGGATGATTTTCTTTCGTTCAGTATGTTAATGAGATGTTAAGTAAAGTTTCTACAATGAGCAAGAGTCAGGTTTTCGTTTTTCCAAAATTCATAACCTTACAGAAATTTGCCGCTCACTCTATTCGACTATCACTCATCATATCGTCCATATTAGACTTTGTGAAATGTAAATTTAAATATACAATCACAAAAAGCATATTCAAGACAGTCCTACAAATAACATCAATAAAACAAAGAGTGTAAAATGTGAAATTGAAACATCGTTTTTTTACCATCATATGAAATTTTATAGTTTTCCAGCTTGGCGGCCATCTTGAAATAGGCGGCCATGTTGTTTTATTAGTGCTAACGGAGAAAACAAACCAAAGCACATACAAGAGCATCAAAATTGTGCTTTGAAACTAGTTTAATACATAGCTTCAGACCCATATCTATTGATATTGCCTTTTTGAAGCATCAGCTTGGCGGCCATCTTGAAAAATGGCCGCCATATTGGAATTTTCAATGTCCCATCGATTCAAAAATTTTCTATTGCTTTAAGGTACTGCCACACCAAATTTGGTGCTTGTATCATCATTTGCACGATTTTGACCTTTATCCGCTCCACTACATGTCCAAGGAAGCGTTATAGTTGTACTAATGTTTACAACGTCTCAGGAAAACGTACGTAAAATTATGACGTCGCGCGAATGTCATTAGGGATTGGCTGCCTACAACAAATTTGTCGGGGGTAGGGTGAGCGCTTTTAACCCTTTCCCAAACGACAGAATTTTTGGGTGGTCCAATTTGAAAGCTGCTGCAGACGACAAATTGAATGTAAATAAGGAAACTATTTGTGTACAAAAAAGCTCAGAAAATATTGAGACAAAAGGAGATACTGCTGGTTATCAGCAGTTTCCTCTTTTGTCTCAATGTTTTCTAAAGACCTTTCACTAAGGTACGTCAAAACCAGGTCTTGTTTGGGAAAGGGTTAAGAAAATGCAACTTCGTAGATCAGATATTTTCTTATACTGATCCTTAAAATCGTTAGGTAAAAATTTAACCAAGGAACAAGCGACATAATATTATGATCAACATAAAAGATAAATATATTCGCAAAGCTATCATACTTACCACTGCAGGGTTCCATACTAAAGTGTCATACACAAACAAAACATAGGATTTAGTTCCGTCTGTCGCAAGGGCGGCTTGAAATGTGTTTTCCTGAAAATTAAATACTTTGACGCTATTTTTAGAATATCTGAAGTAAAATGAAAGACTATCAACAATTCAATGTCTAACGCATGTATTAATTGGCCATTTCCTAAATGTTATAGTTGTAAGCTGTACAAAATAGGAGAAAGGCGCAGATGACAAAATTAATGATTAATCGTGTAGAAACTGTCCAGATTAAACTGTCCAGAATATAGCTTAGAAAACGTGAAAGAACAGGAAAAAACTCATACTAGAGTTTATAGACTCAAATCTAGTGACGACACACATTCACATAATACGATGTCATATATTGCAACGTATGACGGTATAATATATTATACTATATATGAATATTATACCACGTGCTTCTTACTATATCATAAAATAGTCTTCAATATAAATCTTACAAACACCCATGTACTAGAACTCGCTATATAACATTTGCTCTCCACTCGAATATGGACAGTTTGTTTAAAAGTCTTTAAGAATACATAGGGAAAATTGGAGTAGGCCCAAGTGAATATGTAACTGATATTACTGAAGCTGAGGCAAGTGTCACAAAAGGCATTTAAGACATTTTGGACCAACATGGATCACAATTAGCCTGTGCATGCATGTACGAGTATATTGATCAAGATTTATGATGCCTATAAATATTTTGTTCATGAATTGTATTAAGGTTTACGAACTGAGAATGTAATGCAGAGCCAGAGGCGAAATTTGAAAAGTGCCAGTAATTCCTAAACTGTGCTACATTTCCATTCCAAATACAAACATAAGCATTTTGTATGGTTTAGAATTTTGAATTAATGCATATTTATGGAAATATTTGACAAAAATGTTCAAAATTACCTCCCTTGCATATGAATATAGAATAAACTAATATTTGTAAATTATTTTCTTCTCGAAGCATAATCTTGAAATCCGGCACGGTGAATCAAGTTATGTGAAGTGTATTTACACGTGTGTGTAATTTGATGCATTTCGTATGGCTAGAAAGTGGTGTTTTCATTCTCAGTTCGTAAACCTTAACTGTAGGAAGCAGCACGATCTGACAGAAATTAGATTGATCCTATAGAACAATAGACTGAAATGCTAAAGGGACCCCTTTTTCTGGTTCCGGCGCATATATAGTGGATACTTACATCAGTGTTCACATTCGACGGGAACAGTCGGACATTTTGCCACGTGACTAGAAACACGGAGGTCGGAACAAAACTTTCACTGGTAAACACGCTATCCACGGCTGACGAGACGAACTGAACAACACTCGTATCTCCCGAACCGAAAGTTTCGTCTAGAATGTTACCGAATGTACCACCCCCTATATCGGCTCCATATGGCGCTATCCAATCCTTGTCAAATGTGTATGCAGCACTGATGCCGCCAAATGGCAGTGCAGTAAACGTTAAAACTCCATTTTCTTGAATCTGAAACGAAAAAAGAGAACAATATTTGTAGTATGGAAGGCCGGTGCGCCATATGCTAATTGCTAAATGCTAATTGCTAAATGCTAATTGCTAAATGCTAATTGCTAATTTCTAATTGCTAAATGCTAATTGCTAAATGCTAATTGATAAATGCTAATTGATAAATGCTAATTGCTAATTGCTGTTACATTCTGGCTGTCTAATTCCCTGCAATGGGAAAGAAAATTGTGTTACCCCCCCCACACACACACACACACACAGGCGTCCGTAATTTGAGCCTTGGCACCATCTAGACTATTCTTTATCACAAGGCATTTTTCTACGTTCAATCTGATCGTCACGCCTCTATCACAAAATACGGTGGAACTTTTTTCAAATTAACAGATAATCTGTCCAATCTTTCGTTAACTAAGAGCCAACATATTGTTCTTCAAAGAAAATGCAATTGTTTGGGGATGGGTAACGAAGTCTGACTGCTACAATGGCTCAAAGTTGAAATTTTCATGGAGGTTTTGTTTCATTGACACTCTCAAGTTCAGTCGATTGCAAGATATGAGCACGCTTGAGATCGAACAGAGCGCCCTTTAAACTACATGAACACCAAAAGTAAGTCTAAATATAACACTAACCACATTCGTCTTCTCTAATGGCTCCTCCTACAGTTTTGATAGGAATTTGATCAAACTTGTCACAATGAATCTCCATGGTGTCTAGTTGTTCTTACGGAATTCAGATAACTGTTTTCGTTCTTGAATTATTTGCCCTTGAATTTAAGGAAAATGCCTATTTTCTCCTGTGTGCAACTCCTACATTTTCAACCAGAATTTAATCAAACTATTTAAAAATGATTTCTTTTAGAAAAAAGTGTGACCACCCTATCTTCGTCTTCCCAGCTCGCAGGTGGCACTTGTATGTGCTCGCGCGCGCGCGTGGGGGGGGGGGGGAGGGGGGGATAGACACAATTTTCTTTCCCATTGCAGGGAATTAGACAACCAGAATGTAACAGCAATTAGCATTTAGCAATTAGCAATTAGCATTTAGCAATTAGCATTTAGCAATTAGCATTTAGCAATTAGCATTTAGCAATTAGCATTTAGCAATTAGCATTTAGCATTTAGCATTTAGCAATTAGCATTTAGCAATTAGCATTTAGCAATTAGCATTTAGCATTTAGCAATTGGCACGAAGAAATCAGCATATAACATGAAGCATTTAGCAATTAGCATATGGCGCACCGGCCTTTCATATGGCGCACCGGCCTTCCATATTATAATGGAATGTGCGCGCGTGGGGGTGGGGCTTAACACAATTTTCTTTCCCATTGCAGGGAATTAGACAACCAGAATGTAACAGCAATTAGCAATTAGCATTTAGCAATTAGCATTTAGCAATTAGCATTTAGCAATTAGCATTTAGCAATTAGCATATGGCGCACCGGCCTTCCATATTTGTAGAGAGTTTTCATATCAAGAACTAATTTCTTTAAGAGCATGGGAACCCTAAATTCACACAGGAACATTGTCTAACAATGCCAGTAATTGCCATGCGATTTGGGATCGAATATACTTCTAAGTAAGAGAAAACATAGTTTACAAGAAGGTATTTTCAGTTTTTAACAGACCCTATTACAATTACTGTTTCCAAATAATATTGATAATACAATACTTCTCGCGTCGTCATCACTATCAACTTTGTCTTCTTAGAATAGGTATGGCTGTTCAAAAACCGCTTTCTAATTTGCATTTGCTTCTGTCTAAATTGTTTGATAATATGCGTAACACGTGTTAAAATGACATTTCACATTAATTTCATTTTTTAAAAGTATGTCTTGATGCAAAGATTGTTTATTCTAATGTGTTTAATTGTTATCAGTGTTTTGAAGTTTTTATTAATAAGCGAAAAATAAACCTTTAAAGTTGAGACAGAAATAACGAATTCTATATTATAAATCTGTACTGTTGTTCACAACAATTTGTTTAATGTTAGCACAAATATATATATATATTTCTCGTAAACGGTTCAATATTTTGGCTTGAAGTTTTCACAATTTTCATAGGAAAACATGCTTTTTGAGATAAAATAAAAATAGAATTAGAATAAAAATAGAATTTATGTAAAAATAATTGCGAAATGTCACTTTAATGTAAGAGTTACTTACGTTTATTGTTGTATATGTTGTACTTAGAAACTGAAAGCTAGGTATGGATACAGTATAGTAGAAGTCTTCTCTCACATCACGTGTGGTCACAGAAGATCCATGTGGAATAAATGCAGGGGAAATCAAGTGTAAAAAGGCGAGAAAGAATAACAAATAAGTCCACAATATGTGCATAGTCACGACATGAGATATAAATTCACAACATCTGAGCTGGTATATGGAAAAAGACCCTCATGAGATTCGAGATTACTATTGCATTAGATCAGTTTGTGTCTTCATTCAGTCCGATCAAAATCGACATTGCAAGCTTTGCCCTTTTCTGAATTGAAAATTGTTGGGCTATTCCAATTTGAAACAAGTTGAAAAGGTGTATGCTATAGCACAGAAAACATTGGGGTAAAAGACAATATGCTCATTATCAGAAAATTCTTCTCTTTGTCTCAGTTCTCCCCTAAGAATAAAACCCCGTTCTTGTTTGGGAAAGGGTTAAAGGTGCTACTTATAATGAAACAGCTATAACAGAACATTTTATCTAGATCAGCGCACAAGCACACGCTTATTTGGATATACATTGGTCTCAAATACAACGAAAACACGTTTAACCCTTTCCCAAACAAGACCAGGGGTCCGTATTACTAACGATCGTACGTTTTATTTTTGCATAATTACTTGTAACAACAGCCCTGATTGGCTCAGTCGGATTTCTCGTGCAATCAGATGTCTTGTTACACAGTTTACACAAAATCTTGATCGTAAGATGTTTAGTAATATGGGGCCCTGGTCCCGGTTTCTCGAAAAAACTTAAGTATATTCTCGTGAGAACATGCTCAACTCCAAAGGGATACTCTCCAACGTTGAAGGGTATTCGATTGAAGTTCACGTGGATTTCGTGCGATTTGAGCACGGTGCTCACATTTGAGCATGAGAACGTACTTAAGTTTTTTCGAGAAACCGGGGCCTGGTTTTGACGTCCCTAATAGAATTGGCTTTGGAAAATATTGAGAGAAAAAGGAGAAACTGCTGGTTATCAGCAGTTTCTCCTTTTGTCTCAATATTTTCCATGCCATGTTTTACACATAGTCTATGTTCCATAACATCTATTTTGTCATTTGTGGCAGTTTTTGAAGTGGACCACCCTAAAATTTTGCCGTTTGGGAAATGGTTAAACATTCTAGGTAAATCAATTTTAACATACGAGTTCACTTTCACTATAACTTAAATTCCAATTTGATTCAAATTCCAACAACTATATTTCATCAACATTTTAATTTAACTCTGATCGATCCATCGACACGATAGAGTGATGACGCGGATACGGCAGCAATCCTTTACTCATTCAGGTAAAATTTTGTGAACTTTCAAAGATTGTTTCCTTTTCAAACACTGAATTTGAGGACTCTAGGCTAGCGTCTTTGAAAAATGGAGGAAAATGCCTAGCATTTTCTTGTTTCCTCATTACGGTAATTATTTCCATGATAAAACAAACCAAATTGGTAGGCCTACACTATGAATGTGCGATATTAATTTTGTAAATCTAAAGTTGTTTTTGAATTGAGCATTTAATTCGAACAGTCTTTCAAGAGTGTTTTTATCTGTAAAATGGTTGAGCATTGGAATTCGACCGTCCTTTCAAAAATCAGTTTTATTTAAATCATTTTAAACAATACCTTTGATAACTATTCGCTACATTTTCTGAGGCAGTATTATTCATCATTCATCGCGATCGCCTGTGTACTTAAGGTTTGCGGACCCTGAAAAAATCTCCACTTTCTAGCCATACGAAATGCATCAAACTACACACACTTGTAAATAAACTTCACATAAGTTGATTCAGCGTGCCGGATTTCAAGATTATGCTACAAGAAGAAAATAATTTACAAATTTTATTTTACTCTATATTCATATGCAAGGGAGGTAATTTTGAACTTTTTTGTCAAATATTTCCATAAGTAAGTATTAATTCAAAATTCTAAACCGTACAAAATGCTCATGTTTGTATTTGGAATTTAAATGTAACACAGCTTAGGAACTATATGCACTTTTAAAATTTCGACTCTGACTCTTTGGTGCTTTGTAGGGGTTGGATACCTTAAAAGTAAAGCTTGAGGTAATCAACCGCCAGAGAAAACATAACGGAAACACGTTGTCACTTTTCAACATGGGCCCCTACAATGTACTTCAAAGTGTACACTTAGAGGATAATTCAACTATTTGAAGAATAAACGACCATTTTCGATGTAAATGATACAAACACTTCATTTTAAAGCATACCAAAACATCATTTGTCTGGGTCACTTATAAATGTGCCTCGTGAAACTAAATTCGAAACAGTCTTTTTCAATCAAACTTTTACTAAGCAGCTTCACAAAATGTCTTCTGATTTGTTTAAGATATAAGTAGAAATTCAGCTATCTCTCAACTAACAAGAGGTCAACACCAAATTGCAATTGTAAATGGTAATACTTAATGGGCTATATACGGCGTGTACACAAGCATGTGAGACAAGGAGGAAAGGCTGGTAATCAGAAATTCTGATATATTCTTCTCGAACAATGTCATGTACAGTCTTTCTTATTAATCGCCTAAAATGCTAGGGTTGTTTCGGAAGTATTTTAACAAAACGAATGGACATTTATCAAAGTCTTCAAGAATTTATAACATTAAAAAGTGTATTTCGTTGCTATAGTAATAGGTTTTAAAGTAGACATTTTCTGTTGCCACGTATAATATGATTTTGTTATCAACACAAGAATCTATATTCACTCAAATGATATACAAGTTTTCGGTGGTCTTAATGACTACATATGTAATCATTTATACAGCTGAGGCAGACAGTTTCAAAGGCATGTAAACAAGGTGTGTTCGTTCGAGAAAACACAAATAGACCCAACAAGTCAACTTTTCTAAAAGATTACTTGCAAGATAATTGACCTTAACCCTGATGGCTAAATCTGCTCTCCGTACTAAAAATATCATGAGAGCTGTATTAACCAACATTTCTAAATTGATTGTTTCAGTCTGAAATTTTGTCGTTTTGAGAAAAGGTTAAGATGATGAAGTGAAAACAAACATTAGCCCTAGGACAGGAACGTGACTTGTAGCCCATTCTAATCGTTAACCCCTACGACATTACTCTCTTAAGAACAGAGCACATTCTCTCTTCATTCCATTATGATAGAATGATGCTCTGTTCCCGCGGGGTCATTTCACGTCTAATCTCGAGGCCTTGGCGGGATTTCGGTATCCAATCGTTGGCTATACACAAGAAAACAGTTTAAAAATCTGATACAAACTTTCATTGGTTGACGCTTCAAATTACCGGCTTCAGCCAAAAACAGAAGCGAAGTAATGTATACGTAATCAAACAAGGTAAAACTGAATGATTTTGATTCGATAATTCAAATGTTACCGGCTTCAGCCAAAAATAGAAGCGACGTAATGTATACGTAACGATCATGCAAGATAAAACTGAATGATTTTGATTCGATAATTCAAATGATGTGCTAAAATTAGATTATGACGACCAAATAGGCTGTTGGTGTACCAAAACGGCAGAGGTCATATTTGATGGTCAATCAATAGACATCTGCTTTGGAGAGTACTACCACATTTGGTGCTGAGACCAGTCAATATTGCTTTAAACCAACAGATGCGTAACTAACTAACCCTTTCACAAACACCACCGTTTTAGACCAGTGAAATTTGAAAGTTGTTGTAGACAACAAAATTACTGTTAACTTCTGAAGGTCTATATAAAATCTACATTGTGTAACGGATATTCAGCATTTTCCTCTTTTGCCTCAATATTGTACCCTGCATGTTTTTCTCAAAGGCGTCACAGCCAGGTATAGTGTTAAATTTGAAAGCAATTGAAAGCAGACGATTATTTTTTTTCAACAAATGATATTACATTTGGGCAAATCGAAAGATGCTGCAGACAAGCGTCAGCTGTAATCCTACGGCTTGGCTTACTTCAGAGGTGCGTTCTTTAGAGCGAGATTTCTTGAGATATCTTGAGATTTCTTAAGATATTTTAGGATAAAGCGCTCTTTTGAGCAAGATTTTTAGACGATCACTGTGAGGCGCCATTGCTCTATACTTATTTCGGAACCCCTCGGTAAATTCTGTAGAATCTATATGGGAGAGAATTGACCGAGTTGTTCCGAATGTTCCATGATTCATAAACCGCGGAGTTCCGAATGCTCCATACTTCATACAAATGACGTCATGATGACGTCATTTGTATGAAGTATGGGACATTCGGAACACCTCGCTTATAATCTCGGTCTCAAAGACGCTGTATCAAGAACATGTTAAGAAATCTTAAAAAATCTCGCTCTAAAGAACGCGCCTCAGGCTTCGCACCTCCGACCTCCCATAATATAACACTCGACCACTGAAACGTTTATAATACATCACCCATAATTTATTATTATATCCATAACTTATCATGTTTTTGTACATTCTAACAAATTCTTGACATATCAACATATAGTTAATAAACCTATGTAGTCGGTACTTATAATTATCTATATAGGGTTTGTTAAATTTTGAAATGATTTATACACTGACATGCTAAAGAAAGTGTGCATTTAGGTACAGGGAAATACTGCACACTGATATAAGCAAAATATAGATAAAAATAAATGACCTGGCGTTGTGTCTCTAGCAATTAGCTATAATTACTATGCCAGTTCATTTATTGTGAGTTATAACATCGTAAATTGTATGGAATCAACATTTGCAAAAATGTATTATCGGTAGAACAAATGATACTATCTTGCTTGAATAAGTATAATGTTTCCTTAAACCAAATCAACACTTTCTTTTGGGTGGCAGTATAATTCAAGCGCGGATCCAGGTATTTTTCCCAGGGGTGGGGGTGGGGAAGGGGATGGGTCATCCTATCTTTCGCCAAATTCCAGGGGTGGGGTCAGGACAACCTCTGAATCCGTGCATGCAGACACAATGAAGGACTAAACATAACAACGGTTTGTCGTGGCACACAGGGACGAATGCCACAGCTTATTTGGGACATAATCAGTAATCTTTTTTGATAACCCCCTTATTCGTCAAATTTCAGGGGGGGGGGGGGGTGTCACGACCCCCTGACCCCCCTCTGGATCCGCGCATGTAATTATATTGAATTCAAAAATCCTTTACCAACCAATATTATGTAGCTCAGCTACCAATTAGTTTTGATTAATTGCATTCGTGTTTGAAGATTGTCATTACAACCTATAAATATCACTTGGTCCATTTCGTTTGAGTTATTTGATTGTAGTATATCTTAATTGAATCTGACAAGCAAAGTTGAACGGGACTCTGGAATAAGGATCCTTATAACATTCGAGAACAGAATAGATCCAGATCAGCCAGATCTCTTATCAAGATACATGTACATATTGTTCACTAAAAGCTTGTTTATGGTTTATATCAATTTAACCCTTTCCCAAACAAGACCTGGTTTTGACGTCTCTTATAGAAAAGGCTTTTGAAAACATTGATACAAAAGAAGAAACTGCTGATAACCAGCAGATTCTCCTTTTGCCTCAATATTTTCTGAGCTATATTGTACACAAATCCAATCTGAATTAACACATATTTTGTCGTCTGCAATAGCTTTAAATTGAACCTCCCTAAAATGTCGTCGTTTCGGAAAGGGTTAAAGAGAGCACCGAGGATGATGATTAGATGTACAAGCTTGTCATGAAACATGTTTATCTCAAACGCCTCAAGTGTCCTTTTTTCGAAGCCCCAGCTTAGATTGTGTTCATATTTTACATACAAAATACGCACATCAAACGAATATATACACGCCGCATCACGCAATATTGGGACTTATCAGGACTGTAAATGTACTTTCCACAAATGAATGTATTTCATTTATCGTTAGATACCAAAGACTCGACAAATTCCGTTGCCACGGATGAAACCCGAACTGTTTGTTATCTAATGATGGATGGAATACCTTAATATAGATGTGTTTGCGATAGTACATAAAAAGGATAGTAAGAACTGTGGATGTTTATTTGCATCAAAATAATTCACTGTTGCATGTTTGCTCAAGTTAATCCTTATTGTCTCTATCCAAAACAAGACCTAGATCATAAGCTTGGGAAAATGTCTCAATATCTTCTGTGTTAACTTGTAGACTTCTAGTTTCGATCACCTGCAATTTTATAGTCTGTAAAACTTTCAAATTGGGACTGTCCCACTCATCGCTGTTTGGGAAGGGTTAACCCATTACCAGACGGAAGAATTTTGGCCTGCTCCAAATTGAAAGAAATTGCAGACGACAATTTCAACTGAATAAAATTTAAAATTTTTTGGTGGTTTGGGTAGAAAACATAGTGGGAAATGAAGAAATTGCTTATCACAAGCAATTTCTTCATTTTACACAATGTTTTCCAAAGCCATTATCTTGTAGGGAGTCAAAAAGAGTCATTGTGTGGTAATTGACCAAACGCCAATCGACAGATCGCTCCGCCCAACATAGAATTTAGGACAAACAATGGACATGTGTTCGTTTATAGGGAACGATTTTATCCAGTTAATCGTGACGTTAATTCGGACAAACAAAATAGTATTTCGTAGGTGTTGTTATAAAATTTCGTAACTACGGCTTGATTTAAGCCGTAGTTACGAGATTTTATAACAACACCGACGGTTTATCAAAACATAACGGTAAACCTAGTCTATTGTTAGCACAAAATTCTATGTCATTGGTATGTCGATTGTTTTGATTGTCAGTCGATAAATCGCTACAATAACACGTGCAACGAAGAACAATTGGGGCATGACATTTTTCTGATCGCCCATTGGCTAATCGATGTTTTTGATTGACAGTCGGCGTTTGGTCAATAGTCTACGGACTCTAATTCGTACGGGCTCTAGAAAATGGTTTTGATGGCATTCTTTGTTAATGCTCGGCATCCATGCTAGTAATATTCTTTTGGGTATGACAAAACCTCCTAGCGTGGATGCCCAGTCTGAAACTTCGAATTAAGGTCACAGCAAGGTCAAAGGTCAAATGGGTGCAATTTCATATTAAAATAGTCATTGTAATAATTTTAATTGCTATACATGCTGCATTATTAATTCTGATTGTGCTAAATGTGCTGAAAAGTGCACCAGAGACATAATTTTATTGAAAAGATGAGTTTTTGTGAATAGTTTGACTATTATGGGATAGAAAAAATGTACTTTCCAAAGCTAAAAATGGTTTGCCTCTGAATATTTCTGACGTTTTCAGTCTTTTTTCAACGGTATTTTCCACGATTTGTGATTGTGTCCTCTATATTGTGTTAGGGTCTGTGTACACTTGTATTGTATATCTAAGAAATTATCTGAGTTCTACCGTGGTCTATCTTTATTTAACCACGGTTCTGAGTAATGCAGCGGAATCTAACACAGGGTCCATAATCGGTGAAACAAAATTCCATTCAATTTTGAAGCTCGGTAAGTGTCCCAAATGCTATCTAGCGAGTCCAGTACTCATAACATGCTATGCTTATCCCACTTCATTACGCCTGCTGTAAGCATAGGCTAAGGTAACTGCACTATAAAATGGCAATATGTTCCTGTGCAGGAATGGTCGCACTAGTTGCATCGCTTCCATAACTTTTGTTATATCGTTGCATTGTTGCCCTCATTAACCTATCTTTGCTAAAACAATTCAATGACAGTGGTCAGAACAGAACGGTGAATGCAATTTCGCGGTTATCTTTTGTAATCTTCCCATTGAAACGGTTTATCTGAAGTCTATTGGTACACAATTGCATTCTAGTGGTTGAAGTAGTGTTATTGTAGAGGCTGATCTATAGGCGTATACGCCTATTATTACTCTCTAGTGGAACTGCAGAATTATATTTGTTTGTTTCTTATGTTTCCAGAACAAGACCAGTCCAGATATCAAGTTATCTGTACAATTACATTAACCCTTTCCCAAACGAGACCTGGATTTGACGTCCCTTGTAGAAAGAGCCTGGGAAAACATTGAGGCAAAAGAAGAAAATGCTGGCTATAATTATGATACACAAACACATTCCAGTATTGATAAAAATCGTTTTGTCGGCTGCAGGAGCTTCCAAATGGGAAAAAATCGTTAATTTAAGTAGGCGAGCAGCTGGAGGCTCGGTAAGGGTTTAGTGGTAGTACTGGTTTGAGAACCATCAGGAATCCATGGGTAGGTGATCCAGCCGCCGCGATATGACCCTGGTAGTTGCAAATGGCACAAAGCCCCAATAAACTCAAACCCAAATGAGAGCCCCATGAGATTCTGTTGTTTGGGAAAGAGTTAAATGTACCTATAAATATGAAGACAAAGCAATCAATGTAAAATGATGACATTTAGCCCTAGTGCCACAGGCGCTTCAAGATAAGACACCCGAAAGGTCGAATAATGTCATGGAATTAGTTGTCCGTCCTTCTGTCTACTCCTCCGTCTGTATGTTAGCAATTTCTTTGGTGCGCAACTCCTCTTACAGTTTCTATTGGAAGATAATCAAACTGGGATATCTGTTCATCTTAGAGGCATTTTATCTTTAGAACGCTCAAAGTACTCAGCTGTCTTTCAGGTCTTTCAATCTGAGCAAATCGACTTCCCTATGACCAGCCTTAAATGGAAATTTTAGATACCATGAACAAATATTTTGGGGTAAACATGAACACTTCAGCAAGTTTGGAAAGGTGCACACTGTCATGAATGATATGGGGAATCTTTTTTAAGAAGAACATTCTGATTTACTAACTCTTTACCTGAAGATTGTAGTCACTACTTGGCTTCATTTGAATAAGGTTAACCAGAATAAGCTCCTTGTGGTCAAACGTATTATAGGGTTTTAAAATAAAATTGTCAGTCTTTCTCAAACTTGTTTATAGCTTGCAAATCACGAAGAAGCTACCTCATAGAATTCTCTCATTATGAAAATCAATCTTCTCCATTTGTACTTGGTTGGAAATTAATATTTCACAGCAGTAGTAAGTTCCAGCTTGCCTCAATTCTAGGAACCAAAATTGCAGCTCCAGATACAAAACCAAAAGTCTATGCTATCATAGTTGATGGATCAGCTGTGATAAATACATAGCCGCTTCGTACCTCCAAATGCTGTAGGAACATGCAGCCGAATGTGCTGTTCCTTCAGTTAAACCTTCATGGGCATTCACAGGCTAACTGATTTGGTCTATCGATGTACACAGATACACCAGTCTGAATGCTGAAAAAAGGTCAAAGCATGGTCAAGACATCAAATACAGAGTGTTTGACAAAAGCATTCCATATTAAGTTTGGCATATATTTTGTTGAGGCAACGACAACAAGACTGATTTCAACACTTTTCAGGCTGAATATTGTTCAGATGTGTCGGCAAAATATTGTCACTGTAAAGGGGAAGAAAGGGTTATAGGTAGCCAGTCTTGAGGGAATTGGGCCTTGTAATCATGAACACAGACGTCCTTATGATAATAACAAGTGTATTATTTTTCAAAGACTAAAGTGTTATTGGTATTGAAAAGCTTTCGTTTAAGGTATACCCTTATGCTTAACGCCCCTACAAAAGATGCACTTTTTTTTTGGGGGGGGGGGGGGGGAGAAAGAGAGAGTCTTTCGTGCTTTCACTGGCCGTGATGTTTCAGCTTTACGATTATAGGACAAGGGGCCCAGTTCTTTTCTTTTTATCATAAAAAGCTATATGATACATACTGTCCCCAACTAGTGCAGCTTTGGAAAGGTCTACTTTGTACCACTGCGGTCAAATAACTATCCCCAAAATGGAAGTACTAAACCTTCATAAATAGGAATGGAAGCAATGAAGAATCACATAGCATATTGTCTGGATTTGGATTAACTTGCGTCAATTGTTGTGGGTACAAGAAGTCATGCAAAGATTGATGCTATAGGCGTAGCCTACGCATCCCTGGATTGTGCAGATGTAAATTCTGACGCTTCAAGAAATCATAGTGGTGAGTTATGCACGCTACGATTTACTACTAAGGAGACCAATGTCAGGTAATTTATGCATCAAGGCTTACGAGCATACGTCTTGCATCACATTATTTCTGACCAAAATGAAAGGAAACATAGAACTGGAACTAAGTATAACACTTCCTATTGAGAAATATTTCACCATAACCATGACTAGAAACTAAAAGGGTCTTAGTTTAAAAGATTGCGTTTTGAAGTAGAAAGTCTGCATGAATTTTAATACAATTGTCTGGACAGAAACAATGTGCCTCTAGGTTGATAAATTCTCTTTTTTTGCCAAAAAGTATTGTTTACAATATAGAAAATATCAATTGTATGCATAAAACATTTCAAAATTATGTTGTCTTGTGTTTAAAAACATACATTTTGTTATAAAAAAAGCGGCCAACCATATCAGATTTTATGGTAAAAATCGTATTTTCCACCCGTCAATGGCTGCCATATTGGAAAATGGTGGCCATCTTGTTATTTTTGTGCACAAAACATGCTAAATTCTGTTTTCTCATGTTTGAAAACATTCATTTTGTTGTGAAAAGTAGAAAAATCGGCCAATTATATTAGCTTTTATGATTAAAGCGGTATCTTTCACACGGCAATGGCGGCCCTCTTGAAAAATTGCGGCCATCTAGACTTTTTGTGTGGCTAATGGGGTTTTATTAAACTGTATGGTCTTATAAATGTATGTGTCAAGTTTGATAGTGGCATTATAATGAGCATGATTTTTGCACTTATCTGCTTAGCTATTTGCCAGTTTCGCACGTTTGGTCGTAATTTACCTGTGAGCTCATTCTGACCTCGAATTCGAAACAGACACTAAGCATGCATCCTAACTTTGTTTAAAGTAGTCTAGAATATTTCTAGCATTACTACCTTTAGTTACAAGAATGTCTTAGATTATTTGTGTGTAATAAAAGAACTAAACCTTTTACTCAAGTTCAATAAAAATTTCGTTAAGTATCGTGCTTTATTTTGTTATTGGCATGAGCGTTTTTTAGCATAAATATGGTAAAATAGTATTTGAAAATGATAATATAGGCTCTGGTTGAGCCTCTGTCCATTCCTGATTCAATTTATTTGATTTCGTTTACATTGCTTTCATTTTGTGCGGACGCAAATAATTCTGCTTTATCTGCAAGCCTTTTTCTCTTGATTTTTGCACTCATCGACCTTTGACCTCACTGTGACCTTAAATCGAAAAATCACGCTGGGCATCCACCCCTATCTTGTTTGTAATAGTCTAAGGAACAATTCTAGCATGGATGCCGAGTATTAACAAAGAATGCCATCAGGAGTCATCGTAGGATTTATAGTCCGTAGACTATAATGGGTTAACCCTCAATTTCCCAATGATTGTCTGGACGTCCCTTTTGAGAAACAGATGTGAACATTTTGAGACAAAACAAAAATACCGTTAATCCGCATTTTTTCTTTTGTCTGAAGATTTTCTGTCCCCTACAGAGGCTCCTTCAGTGCATTTGGTCTTCCATGGAGGTCAGTCAGAATTGTGTCTGTCGGGAAGGGGCTTATCCATTTCCAAACAATGACACTCTTGAAGCTTGGAATTACAGTAAAACAAAAGACAAACATGTTGGTGATAAGACCAGGTTTTGACGTTCCTGGTAGTAAATGCATAGGAAAACGCCCAAGCAAAGAAGAACATTTTGATGATCAGCATTTCCCATTTTCTTTTATAATTTCCTTTCTTTTATATTACACAAATCTTATCTTCATTAACATATATCTTTCATCTGCAACAGCCTCTGGTTGAAACAATCCAATCTTTTTTGCTGATTGTCTGAGCTATGACCTCAATTGCTCTTCATTTGATTGTATGCGGACAGCGTTATTGCATTAACACATGTCGTTTTTTCTCCATGTCCACTCTCTGTTTCAGTCTTGTATTGCACGCCATTTTCAGAATCAATATTTCCGGAAATGACGTGATCATTTCCGTTTCTGATCTGTTTCCGGTCGCCATCTTTGCTGGTTCCTACAACCGGATGTACTGCGGACCGGATATTGTTCCTATACGCACTGAATATGTCAAGAATCTCTCCAACAAAAGGAACAATGATGATAAAAATGGTTGCTCCGAACGCCCAGACCTTAGATAATGTCACCTGTCATGAAAAAAAGGAAAACGAATTAAGGTGGTTTACTTGTAATATGGCCTTTCTGTATATTCAAACGGCTTCGGAACTTTTAGTGCAATGACCTAAAGATATTCAACGAGTTGATAAAATCCTCATTTTCCATGCCCAATAAAAGTCGGATGGCGTGCAAATCTGAACACAGCCACACGACTGATTATTCTTCTTTCAGTGCATTTTCGCACAGTTGGAAAAGATTAACATGAAGCAGGGTTCCAAACTAAAACATGTTAAAACATCTTGTCAGATAATTATTTACAAATTGCGAGCCCAGGATTTAAAGCTATTAAGGAGGGTGCCGAGACGACATCTGCTGGTAGTCGGTCCCACATAGCGATTGTTGTGGGGAAGACGGACTGCTTCATGACTACTCTGTTACAGAAGGGCATTATACATGTATGAACGATATGAATAAGAATACTGGATACACTAAGTTAACAATTTGTTGAAAATGTAAAAAAGCATTAGCTGACCTACATTTGCTAAATATGTAATGTGCAATTTAAGTGCCTTTAATGACCTGCATGACTTTATGTCACAGGCTTTTTTACCTTGTTTTGCCATATTTGAACTGTTTTATGAAAACATATGACAGTTTACATACCCATTGTAAAAATTGCGTCTCTGACAATTGAGACAGCTACCATGATACAAGGCCACAATATAACGAGGTCAGAGTGATTGAAACAACCAGTGCTGTAATTTTGGCTCATCTGAACGCCTGTTGTACGTTAAGAAACATAAGCCTTTTCTTCTTTTAGATGTTTTTTCATCAAAGTTTTTTTTTTTGGAAAAGGGATAAACAAAGCATCGCTGCTTTTCAACAAAAACCTCGTAACTGCAGCTTTAAACAAGCTGCAGTTACAAAGATTTTGTTGAAAAGCGACGACATGCTGCGATAACATACCCATTGAAAGAATTGCGTTTCTGACATAACCGAAACAGCTACCATGATACAAGGCCATAATATAACGAGTACCAACGTAAGAGTGATTGAACCAACCAATGCTGTAATTTTGGCTCCTCTGAACGCCTGTTGTACATCGTGTAGGCTTGGCCGGCAATCTAACATGTACGCCCCGGTCAGGTCTAAATCCCTGAAATGGTAGTAGCATATTATTCATCTTTTCTTTATGAAGTCTCTCATTACCAAGACCATGTGCTTTTGAAGTCGCGAAATTTATAAGGTTCGAACAAGTATTAAAACACAAAGAATATGCTGAAAAGCATCAATTTGAGTTGTCTTCCTTTGTTTTTTATTCTGTTTTTTAACAAAAATGTAGTTCGAGTTATGTTCAATATTATTGTAGCGTGTGTAATTTCAGAGCATTTGGATCAATTAAAATATGTTCCGTTCATCACATGTTTAAACATCGGACTGAATGGAGTTACTTTCTTTTCATACAATAGCTACCACCATATGTATACCGAAATTCGGCTTAACCCTTTCCCAAACAAGACCTGGTTTTCACGACCGTAAAAGAAATGGCATGGAAAAATATTGAGACAAAAGAAGAAACTGCTGATAACCAGCAGTTTCTCCTTTTGTCTCAATATTTTCCATGCTGTATTATACACTAATTTTATCTCTAACAACATCTTTTTGTCGTCAGCAGCATCTTTCAAATTAAATCAGCCTAAAATCTTGTCGTTTGGGAAAGGGTTAATGAATCACCAGAAAAGCTGGAGTGGCACGTGTAGGGGTTATCAAATACTAGGCGTATTCGACTGCAACATTTTCGTTAAGTAACGCTTAGCTCCGCCCACCTGCGCAGACCATCACCATTAGTCAACGATTTTCGTTCAGTCGAATACAAAATACGGAATTAGTTAACGAGAATGCCGCCATTTTGAAATATGTGCATCGTCGGCATTTCCCGTTATTGTTCGGTAACGGAAACACCCGATGAAACCTCATCGTGTATGTCCGTAAATGAAAAACCATCTTTCTTTTTTTATCATTAAATATCCTTTGAATTCTATCAATATTTAATCAGATTTGCCCATAAAATTGCAATAGGTACACATTGAAATGCATTTAACCTACATTTTTAGTAGATTTGTCTACTTGTTTTGTCACGTGACATACTTAACGCGGAATTTTTTTCGTTAAGAAATTACTTAATTTTATGACGTCATTCTGTCAGTCGAATGAAAATAGTTAAGTAACGAAAAACAATTAGTTAACAAACGGTTCAGTCGAATACGCCTAATGATGCATCGTCTCCACGTAACCTTATCTGTTGGTTGGATCCATTCAACCGATCAACTTTCAAGTCCTTGGCAAGGAGATTTTGCAAAACATTGAGCCTTTGCTATATTTGGATAAATTAGATACAGTTTTTTTTTTTTTAAAAAAGTAAGCATACTTGGCGTAAAGCTCCGTCCAAGGACTCAATGGGTTGTCAATATCCCGCGTTTTCTCCCAGACCTCACTTTGATCTGCACGTGGTTTGGACAGATAACTCACGAGTACTGTAATTATCCCCCCTGATAAAAGCGATACAATGTTCCCTGTCAGACTTGGAACTTCTCGAACTGAAATAGAAATATGGTTGTCAATTCATTTAACCCTTTCCCAAATGGGACAAAAATGGACTGTTCTAATTTGAAAGCAGCTGCAAGACGACACAGTGAACGTTAAAGCATGTATTATGGCACAAAGTATTTTGAGAAAAAAGAGGTAAATGATGATTATCCGCGGTACCCCCCTTTGTTTCAGTTTTTCTCAAGTCTTTTCTATTATGGATGTCAAAATCAGAACTTGTTTTGAAAAGGATTAGTAGTGTTTTAAGCTATATTTAATCAAGTTCTAGACATGTGGAGGAGGCTTATACACTTTATCATGCATTCCGGATATTCCTGATATTTCTGACACTAGCACAAACACGACATTAAAGTCGAACCACGAATTGCTTCATCTATATAGAAGAAACGGAATGTGTTATTGGTACTCATTGGAAGCTTCTCCGAAAGACTATTCCAATGAGTACCCACAATATTTTGGGTTCTAATTAACAAAATTTAGAACGCCTTTAGCCCCGTTGTCTATTGCACAGCAGAATACTCACTAGAATTTATCTTGAATTGACCAAGACCGCCGGGGTAGGACGCTGACAAACTGATCCACGAGACTAGAGCGAGTGTAGAGCCCCCTACACTACCAACAATCAAAGCAAGGGAGGTAAGCCGGTCCCAAAACATGGACAGAGTTATCGGGATTACCGCCGAGTTGATAATCACGCCCATCAGTAAGTGAACGATCGTCAAGTTGATCTGTAAATACAATATCGATTTGTTATTTTATTTTTGATAGGTCTCGATAAATAACCTGGCAGAGCAACTTTAGCTATTAACTGGAGATGCTCTTCCAGGTCACTTATCGTGAGCTATGATAGGGGGCATTTTATGGGGTTTATTTTGTACGAGCACTGAACATTTATACGCGTATTTATCAACTATAGAATTCCAAAGATCTTTTCGTTTATTTATAAAAGTAAACTAATTTGACCTACCATGCACCTGACATCAGATGCCGAATCTGTCTTCGCTGACGTTCGACGCAGTCGGTTGTACGGTTTGTTGAATCTCGCTGAGCACAGATGACATACCTCTAACGTAATTTCTTTTTGAAGGTTGGGCATATGTAACCGTTACAAAACAAAAACAAAGGACAATACAAAACGGACCCGCACGTTATTCATTGACTTGGATTTTAATACTTAATAAAGCTCGATGAGTGCTAACAAAGGACATAAAAAATGATCTACCCCTTCAGGTTGGTAATTTCATATGTTATTTCTGGATTCAAATTATTGTACCATTTGCATTCTCGACAGCCTAGCAGGTCCCCTAAGAATAAGCAGATGAGTCTTTTTATTATTGCAACCTTATCGTGATCCTTATTGTTCTCTTGCAGTCGTTAAGACAATGTTTAGTCACTCACATCTGTGGTATGAGGTATGATCCCCAATGTTGTCCACAGTAGACACCAATTCTTCAGCTGCGACAAATAGTCCGTGTATTCTCTAAACGAGCCATGGAATCTATAGGTCTTGTTTGTAAAAGGGTTAGGACAATGCTAAGACGCTCACCTCTGCCGTATGTAATGCTATAGTTAGAGGTATGATCCCCAATGTTGTCCACAGTAGACACCAGTTCTTCAGCTGGGACAAATAGTCCGTGTATTCTCTAAACGAGCCATGGAATCTATAGGTCTTGTTTGTAAAAGGGTTAGGACAATGCTAAGACGCTCACCTCTGCCGTATGTAATGCTATAGTGAGAGGTATGATCCCCAATGTTGTCCACAGTAGACACCAGTTCTTCAGCTGGGATAAATAATCCGTGTACTCCCTAAATGAGCCGTGGATTCTGCATGTATATGGCGGCTTAATGGCGCGCTTACAGTGGCGTCTTTGTCTACTGTATCATATCGTCGCATTTCAACAAAAAACCTCGTAAGTGCAGCTTGTTTCAAGCTGCGGTTACGAGGTTTTTGTTGAAAGGCAGTGATATTTATGAATAAGAACGAGATTAAAAACACTCACCTCTGCTGTATGTAATGCTATAGTTAGAGGTATGATCCCCAGTGTAGTCCACAGTAGACACCAGTTCGTCAGCTGGGACAAATAGTCCGTGTATTCTCTAAATGAGTCGTGGATTCTGCATGTATATGGCGGCTTAATGGCGCACTTACAGTGGCGTCTTTGTCTACTGGATCATATCGTCGCTTTTCAACAAAAAACCTCGTAACTGCAGCTTGTTTCAAGCGGCGGTTACGAGGTTTTTGTTGAAAGGCAGCGATATTTATGAATAAGAACGAGATTAAAAACACTCACCTCCGCGGTATGTAATGCTATAGTTAGAGGTATGATCCCCAGTGTAGTCCACAGTAGACACCAGTTCTTCAGCTGGGACAAATAGTCCGTATATTCTCTAAACGAGCCATGGGATCCACAGGTCTTGTTTGTAAAAGGATTAAAACAATGTTAAGTCACTCACCTCCGCGGTATGTAATGCTATAGTTAGAGGTATGATCCCCAGTGTAGTCCACAGTAGACACCAGTTCTTCAGCTGGGATAAATAGTCCGTGTACTCCCTAAATGAGCCGTGGATTCTGCATGTATACGGGGGCTTAATTGCGCGCTTACAGTGACGTCTTTGTCTAGAAGAAGACAGTAAAAGATACTTCATGTAGTTATCTTCATCGGTTAATACAAATGACTACATGTGTGAATTAAGCAAGGTTTGAGTTTTTGATAAAGTAGTTCAAACTCCAAGGTCAATGTCACAATGTGAAAGGTCATTTCAAAGTCATGTTAGGAGGTAACCATGTGTGACATATCAAGGCTCCATCTCTTATAAAGATTTAGATATAGGAAAGTTGGTGTTTTTGAAAAGTAGGTCACACTCCAAGGTCAGGGTCACAAAGTCAAAGGTCGTGGACTCAAGACTTTTGACAGAGGCCATCCATGTATTAACAAAATGGACACTGCTAGTAAAGGGCAAATAACTCTTCCGTAAATGCGAGCTTGGAAAAGTTTCATAATGGGCGGATAATACTGGTTAAGTCCATTGTCGCCTTAATTTGAAATCACTTCCGGGATTTAGTTGGCGTTCTTAGACATTTTTAAGTCTTTCAACCCTCAAACAACATTGTGAAGTGACGGAGATCTTCCTGCTTCTGTAAAACATTTTGTCGAAGGTGAAATTATTAGGCTGTAGAAAGGTTTCAAATTGCCTCGACTTTCATAACAAGTAAACTTTTATCACGACGATGAATAATATGCCACGGACGACAGCGATTGCAGAAAATCTTCATAACACTTTGTGGCTTTTAAACAAAAAACTTGTTGACTCTATATACAGCTTTAAACAAGCTGTAGATACGATGTTTTTGTTGAAAAGCAGCGATTTGTTAATACATAAACCTACCTATCGTCTTGGTTACAGTCGCTGCAATTAGTCATACTTTCACACGTACATTTATCACGTGCACTGGCTTTTCGGCCCCGCCCTCTTCCACATAATATACAACTGTTAGCATCCACATTCAAACGATAAGGCTGAAAATGAAGTATTTCTTTATCAATCCTTTTCCAAAATAATATGTACTGGTTTTGACTTTCCAAAAAGAAGATGGTAACGAAATCATCATCGAAAAAGAAAATACTTATGACCGTTTCTTCCTTTTCCCAAACGATTTCATAACAATGCATAATGCATTTCTGCCAAAACATGTATTTTGTCGACTGGAACTCAATTTTATTCGGCCAGTCTAAATATTGTTCGTTGGAAAGTGGTTTACTTTCATTTCAAATACGAGAAGGGAGACAACCAGTTGGAATTTAAATAATATTGCTGAAAGTTATTTACCTCGGTCAAACTCAATTTCTTGAAATTTTCATTTTGACAGCTTCACTGGTGGTGAACTCGGACAAAGCGAGGAACATTTTTCATGAACACAAGGTACAGATACTTCATTGCACATACGGATTTTTGTAAACAATACACGTGGCATTTTGTTTTACTTCTTTTTCCGTCTTTTTTTAAAGGATGCACTCAAATAGAAGTTACTAAGGTATGTAGATATGATTTATAATACGCACGAAAATATCAGTTTTATCGATCATTATTTTCAAATGGTATAAACGGATTGCAAGTACACAAAGCGCATATTGAGATCATGTGGGTTGATCTTAATCGCCCGAACGAAATGGTACGATATCACTGTTTATGTTTATCTATTTGCATTGCAAGTATATAAAAAAGACATATAAATGTACAAATAAAGGCTGTAAATGGCAGTTTCCTGTGTCATGTCATTGAAAATCATTGTGCGGTTTCTCCGTGACAACGTTACAGCATGTTTGCGATGTTATCTTTTCCAGCTACGGTGTTTTATGAGCACATGTTTGATAAATAAATCGATTGCACTGGACTTAACGGCACATTTAAACATTTATTCGGTAATATCGCATCATCATCATCATCATCATCATCATCATCATCATCATCATCATCATCATCATCATCATCATCATCATCATCATCATCATCATCATCATCATCATCATCATCATCATCATCATCATCATAATCATCATCATCATCATCATCATCATCATTTTTATCGTTACCTTGGAGTTTCACCGGTAAGATTTTCGTTATGCCTTCTTAAATTTGGTACAGGTGGAGAATAAGCTATTAAATGAGAACAAGATGGATCTTGATCAGACAGTGCACATGCAAAGTCCGATCTGGATCGAATAACGAATACGGACAAAATAATCTCGATTCTGGTACGAATTTTTGCAATAACTTCCTTATTTGTTCGTCAATTTTCAAAAGGTTTGTTGCATGTACCCCGCCTTACCGAGCTCTTTCATCGAATATATGACATACTAGATAACTCGTGGTGCTTTTTCCAAAATATTGTCCCAAGCGACCAGAAAGCGAAATGGTAACGACTACGGCCAAATTAACCACGCTTCAGGTAAGAATTTCTGCAAAAACTTTCTTATTTCAGCGTCAATTTTCATGCAGTTTGTTGCATGTACTCCGCCTTACTGAGCCCTTTGCTCAGATGTATTACTTATCTGGAAACTCCATGTACTTCTCTCAAAAATCGATCCCAATCGACTAGATAAAAGACCTGGATTTTTTGCCGTTTTCCGGTCGGTTGGGATAAATTTTTGGACAAAGTAGAAAGATTCTACAAACAGGTCATATATCTAAGGAAAGAACTCAGTAATGCGGGGAACATGCAAAAACCCGCTTGAAAATTGACGCAGAAATAAGAAAATTATTGCCATATTTCTTACCTGAAGAGAGGCAAAATTTGTCCGTATTCGTTATCCATCCCATCATGCACAATCTCCACCGTGATTATGTTAGTACGTGAACGATTTGATGATGGTTTGAAGAAGAGAAGGCGGTACTATGTTAGGGATTTGGTGGGCGTGAAGAATCCTTTTTAAAAATCATTTGGACAAGTATAGAAAAATCCTTACTAGTAATGGGTTATCATTTTGATTGATGGCTACGATTTTCAATAAATTGTATGTAATTTGCGTTACCCCAAGATAAAGTTGATATATCTTAAAATATTATAGACTAAATGGAAGGAACGACAACAACTTCGGTATTTTCCGTGGACACTACGGCAATTGTAATATCATAGACTAGAATGGAAGTAACGGCGACGTCTTCCGCATTGCCCGTTGACATGACATGATGACAGCCATTGCAATATTCTATAATATTGTGACAAGGCTGCCTGCTTAGACATTTTGTAATTTGAGTTAGGGCCTACATTCAGATGAAGTTGATATATATCTCAGATGAAGTTGATATATATCTCAGATGAAGTTGATATATATCTCAGATGAAGTTGATGTATATCACAGATGAAGTTGATATATATCTCAGATGAAGTTGATGTATATCACAGATGAAGTTGATATATATCTCAGATGAAGTTGATGTATATCACAGATGAAGTTGATATATATCTCAGATGAAGTTGATGTATATCACAGACTAGTATGGGTGTAACGGCGATGACTTCAGCACTACCCGTAGATACGACAGCCATTATATATCAAAGGACTGAAGGTCCTGAAAGTCGCCATGAGGATGACACCATGATATTTTGGAATTTTGAATAATTATTTTGATCAATAATTCAGAATTTGAGACAAGAATAACCCGATAGTATTGTTTACAAGCAAACAGATGATAAGAGATCACAAAAGCTCACCCCACAAGCACTAACTGATCTAAAAACAGCTGAATTACAAGCTCCTTTTGTTCAGGTTGCTGTTCAATTTCAGATGCTAAGCCTTTTCTTTTTATTCAAGAGTTCTGTTTGGCAGATCCTAAGCAGAATCTGACTGATAGAATGTAGTTTTACAACACTTTTAACAGTATGTCATATTGTGATGGATACAACACCTACACATCGATTTCCCACCACTATTACCACATATCGTCTCTGAGCATCCAGTGTTTTATTGTACTTAGGTTTATGATTATCAACAATTTACCAAACTGCGAAATCTTGGGGTGATACAATTTGAAAATAGTTGCAGACGACAAAATATATATTAACCCTTTCCCAAACAACAATATTTAAGGGTGGTCCACTTCAAAATATGCTGCAGAAAGCAGAACAAAAGTTAATGTAGGTGTAATGGATGTACAATATAGCTCAGAAAATATTGAGATACAAGAGCTGTCACTGTAAGATGACAATGCCTCCGACACCGCTTTGATCGTCATAAGGTCAAGGTCATCCAGGGGTCAAGATCATCAAAGTATGTGCCTTCGAAAAGGTAATGTGCCAAGGAATGTTGTACTACAATATGAAGTGAATATGTTAAGGCTCCGGAATTGTAATGGCAATATTTGGTACACATACTTCTAGTGTATAGATCTCTTTGAAAGTTGGACATGTTGTAGACATTGATAAATAAAAATATTTCATCATCTTACTTTTTTAAAATTTGTAAATCAAAGGGGAGATAACTGGCTTTAAAGTTTGCATTGCAGTCAATGAGAAAATATCTTTTTTGTTAATATTTTCAAAATTAGGCAAATTTTCGGATTTTTGAAATGGTAGAAAGTTGTCGATTATTATTTTGCTCCATAACATACAATAAAATAGTTCGTTTACCACACAAATTTTGTGAAATCTGGTTTTTTCGTGAGTCAAGGGCAGATAATCCACTAAAATTTATATCGTAAGGGGATATAATGCATTATTTTCATTTCAGATTTTTTACTGATTATTTACCATTCACATCATAACATTTCAATTTGAGTTTTGCCAAACATATAATTGATACATGGTATTAAACACTACCAGGCATATTTGTAGTGTAGCTTTATCATTATAAAGTTACAGCCATTACAGTTCCGGAACCTTAAGCAAAAAGGAAGTTATGGTCAATGTTAAAGTTTTTTTTGCCAATGTAAAAGTTTTTGGACTTTGATCGTCACAAGGTCAAGGTCATCCAGGGGTCAAGGTCATCAAAGCATTTTCAACACATATTCATGCGCATTTTCGAGTTCAAAGTAAGAACAACGACCGAATTCTTCAGTATATCTTTATTTACGAAAAAACAACATATGTTAATGGTGATAATTATATTAGAACTCGGAGTTTTTGTCGAAAAAGAACGCAAACGAAATGGACTACTTTTTTCAATATATGAAAAGGCCATTTATATTCATAATTTCTAACTCATTAATATTCATGAAAGAGCACTTGCTAACGGTGCTGGGGATTGAGTTAAAGGACAACTACTACCTATATTTTAATTTTTATAGCGTGAAAAGTAGTTAAAAACAACATTTTTCACTATTCCTGTTTAAAATTTACCCCTCCAGTTAATAAGATAGAACATGTAGACAACTGACATATCTAAAAACCCGACTAGAGTAATTGTTCATGATACATGTCAACATGAGACGTCATTGGAGTTCACAAACAATAACAGCATTTGTTGATTATCGCCGTCATTTATGCCAGTTGCACATATATTACCCGTTTAAAATCGAAAAATGTTAAATAATTATGCTGATCAAGATCTGTTCAAAATGATAGAATTCAATTTGTAAGTTATTGAGAAAGGAAAAAAGTCATTTGAATACAAGCAATAATGAAAGGGTAAACAAAGACTGCATGGAAAGTACACGTGCTTGACCTATGTTGATATACGAATTTGGTCATATGCAACATGAATAAACAAATTGCACGTGCGATCATGACATTTTATCGCGGTCAAAAAAATCTGATATCTTGACTGCAATGTTCAACGCGTAAACGCTTTCGATTGTGAAATGACCGTCAGTGCATTATACAGTGAAAACCATTTTCAAACGATTTATGAGAAAACCAGAAAATCCTTTCATTTGGTCGTAATTGACCTTTAAAATTTATAGAATCTTCGGCGTACTAAATTTGCAACTCAAATTTACTTTTGACATCAAAATATCAATTATGAAGTTTTCATAAGATTGTGTTTATCTTCAAAAGGAAAAATATAAGTCAAAGTATTACATTAAACAAGCAATAAAGCTGCTTTTTTAAACTGTCTGTACTACTTTTTGGTGTCATTGGGTCCGGTGCAAAGAGATAGAGTAAATCCCAGAAAAAAGTAGTTCTTTGCCTA
This sequence comes from Fragum sueziense, assembly GCA_963680895.1. NCBI lineage: Eukaryota > Metazoa > Mollusca > Bivalvia > Cardiida > Cardiidae > Fragum > Fragum sueziense. The sequence goes on along the minus strand of OY804602.1, from coordinate 19,296,867 downwards.
AACCAGTATACAGACACCCTGTACACTAGATCACCATATACACGCTTCCAGCTAATCGCAATAAGTCTTCCATTTTGACAAATGGCGACTTAATAACATTCTATCGTAATCTGATAAGACTGCTTCCCAGTCATTTTGTAACTTACGTTACCTTCAGATAAAGTTAGTAAATATCACAGAACAGTATGGAAGTAACAGTGACGACCTCAGCATAACCCGTGGACACTACAGCCATTAAACTTTTTTATGTAATCTACGTTACTTTAAGAAAAAGTTTGTAAGTATCATAGACTATAATGGAAATAACGGCGACGACCTCAGCACAACCTGTTGATATTACAGCCTTTATAATAATGTAACGCGACATGTGTACGCGGATAATTTTGTAATTTACGTTACCTTTAAATAAAGTTGATATATGTCATAGACTAATCGATGCCTTAGAAGAAGAATGGTGTAAGTGAAAAACATAGTTTTGAGAAAATTGGAAAAAAAAACTGTTTTATTTCAAAAAGAAAAGAAGAATAAACGACATTTTTCTACAGCCAAATTCGTCTGCATGACAAGTTCAAATGTCTATGAAATTAGCACCATATTTAGAGCTTGAAATGCCCTTTCCAAAAATGTATGCATCATAAAAGGTCGTAAGTACCACGACCTTATTATTCTAAGGCATCGTAATATGGACGTAACGGCTGCGACTTAAACACTGCCTGTTGATACTGTGTACAGCCATCAAATAAAGCATTATAAAACAATGTGACGTGACTGCTGTCTAAGTCACGATGCAATTTACGTTACCTTAAGATAAAGTTGGTAAATATCATAGACCAGTATAGATGTGACAGCGACGACTTCAGCACTTCCCGTTGATACAACAGCCATTATAATCATAACAATCATCATCAGCTCTCCGGCCTTACCGTATAATCTTTGTGCTACTGTTGGTAACACGAGGCCTGTAAGGGATTGACATGAACATGTGAATCTAAAATAATAAACATTTATCGTCGATTTCCTCTAAACCCCATAACTACATATTGTTAAAAGTTGCAGGTACCGCTTTTTGGATGGTAAGCAGTAATTTGTTTGTGAAACTCTTATACCACAGGAACGTTTTACATTTTTAAGCAATGTTTAAGACCACTGAATTGCTAGTTAATTCAGTGAACACGGTATACTTCAATCTAATTGAAATATAGATCCTAGTCTTTCAGTAGGATCTAACGACGACCCGTTGAGGGTCATCTTCTGTGACCTTTCTTTGGACCAATCAGATTTTACTTTGGCAAAGCTGAAAGATTTTTCGCATGCGCACGGGCATGCGCACTACCGTGCACACTAGACTTCCGTTTCTAACAATAACTAGTAGCCATGGACGCCTCCAGTGTGATGATTTCACTACAAAGACAAAGACCAAAGTCCGTAAATTTTGAGAGCAAAGACATGGCATTTATGAAGCAGATAGTCTTCTGAATGGCAGCAACAGTTCAACACGATCATCACGCCAACCCGAAACAAAGCGATGTTAACTTATAAACGTATAACGTCGGTGGGGAGTCAAAACCTCGTAACTCCAGCTTTTTCAAGCTGTAGTTACGAGGTTTGGACTCCCCATCCACGATAAACTATATATTGGCAATTTGGATCGACGTATATCAGATTCCCAAATAGCTCAATCGGTAGAGGGTCCGACCCATGAACCTGATGACCAGAGATCGACTCCCACCTTGGCTTTATATACTCAGCAAAAGAGCTAACGCATCACTTTTTAAAATCGCACAACTTCTTTATTGTTAAAGATTTAGATTTGTAATTTCACATATGCTTATCCCACAAGATTCTGCAATCATCCATAAAACTACTTTTAAGTTTTCATTCTTATGTGACCGCGTCATACGAAAAGGGGACAAAAACAGTTTTTCGGCTCGTGTAACTTGTGATACTTTTCAATCATTTTTGTTTGAATTGATTTTGAAAGCTGGTTTATTGTGAAATTGAAGTCTGAAAAAATTAGTTCCTTTTCTAATGTAACAAGGGCTGTTCGCGGACAACGTAGCTCGCATAGACGCACCTTTTTAAAAGAAAATGTCAACTTTCAAGGTCAAGGCCACAAGGTCAAATTTTATGGTCTCATGTGAAAGGTCATGGTGAGACCTGTCTATGTGTGAAATATCAAGACTGCATCTCATGCAGTTCATAAGATATAGACCGATACGTTTTTGTCTACGTTACCGACGTCGCCGTTGACACCAACAATGACACCAACAACACTAGTGATGTAACATTACCTCTGCGGGAATAAATTACGCGACAACAAAAGTGTTTAAGCCGTCGGTTTGTTTAAGGAGGGGAAACATTTCTACAAAGGGACTCTTTCAGCCAATACAAACGGTTTGAAAGTTACGCGTGAATTTCCCAATTTTAATCAAATATCAGACTTTATGAATTTAAGAATTAAGGGTGCCCTTATTAAAACGTCACTGTTTCAGAACAGATTGTAGCATTTACTATGAAATTTTATAGGCTTCTTATCAAATGGTGGTAGTCGGCATGTGCAAAATTTGAACGTATTCTGTACATTCGTTAAAAAAATATTAACACAAATCTGAGTGATGCGTTAGCAGTTTTGCCGAGTATATTTTGTTTCCTACTATGTACTTTATATTTTTCAAACTAAAAGTTTCTAGAATTCACGGATATAAAAACATAATTGGTAATTGTATTTTTATTTCGTCTTTGCAATTTCTAGAATAATTTGGTATGGAAAAATGTAACAAAGATGATAAAAAAAATAGGGGGACAAAAAGATGAAGTCGGCGTGAGGTTCGATCCTCTAATCTACGGTTTTCGAGTCGGCAGCTCTACCAACTGAGCTAATCTAACTACTGCTGCAGTACCAATTGTCAATATATATACTTTATTTATGTTCAAAATTACACACCGCTCTACATCGGGTTAGCACATTGATCGCACAAAACTGCCACTTAGTACAGTGCCAAAAATATACCGAAACCTACCCACTTCATTAATAAATGCCATATCTTTTCTCTCAAAACTAATAGTGGGGGAGCTTATCCCAAAATACTTCACTTCGTGATACAAGCACCAAATTTGGCACAAATGTTCCTCAGAGTGTACTTTTTTCAAAACAAATGGTATCCACGATGAAAACCCAAAATGGCGGCCATTTTTCCAAGATGGCCGCCATCTTTTGAAGTAAAAAAATCAGAAAAAATACTTCATTTCGAGATGCAAGCACCAAATTTGGCACAAATGTTCCCCAGAATAAACTCTTTTCAAAACATATGGTATCCACCATGAAAAATCAAAATGGCTGCCAATTTCTAAGATGGCCGCCATCCATATATGTAAAGAAAATCAAGAAAATCCTTCTTTTTGAAGATACAAGCACAAAATTAAGCAAATATGTTCATAAAAGTACACTATTTTCAAAACATATGGTATCCACGTTAAAAATCCAACATGGCTGCCATTTATCAGAATGGCCGCCATCTTCATCGAAGAAAAAAATCTGAAAAAAATCCTTATCTTTGAGATACAATCACCAAATTTGACACATATGTTTCTTAGTGTGAATTGTTTTCAAAAAGCAAGATATCCATAGGTGAAATAAACCGTGTGGCCATTTACCAAGATGGCCGCCACTTCTATACTTAAAATATTGGAAAATATTTCTTTTTGTGATATAAGCACCAAATTTGGCTCTCATGTTTCTCAGATTATACCATTTTCAGACATAATGGTTTCCACCAAGATAAAACAACCTCATGGCTGCCATTTTCCAAGATGACTGCCATCTCTGTAGATCACATATGGGTCAAAATAATTTCCTAGGTTACAAGCAACATTTTTTCAAGTTTTTGTGGATCAGTTATTCTTTGTGAAATAGGATTTCTTACATAGCCATATTTTTTGTCATAACATGATAAAGACTATGACAATTTATAGCAAAATAGTTCTTGTGCTCAATAACAAAATAATTTCCAAACTTGACGGACTAACTAGAATTCAATGTTAACCAAACAATTTTGTCAGTATTGCTGTTCTTGTGAAATTGTCTTGGTCAAAATTTTCACGATGGTGTGTTAAAGAACTACTTGGCTACCACTTTAAAAAAACATTCCTTTAATTTGTAATTGACGATTTGATACAAATAAAGCCACAATTATGTATCAACAACTTTTACTATATTAAGCTGCAACTTAGTGTCATTGTGATCATTTTGTATATCTTTCAAATATATTATTGTCTCAATATTTTCCTGACTATATTGCACACAAATCCTTTCTTTAATATCATCATTTTTGTCATTTGTAGCAGCTTTCAAATTAGACTAACCTTAAATTTTAGCGTTTGGGAAGGCTGGGAAAGAGCTTTTGCATTCTTTTTACAAAGAACAAGGCTTTGGGCTAGTCGAGGTTGAAAGAAGGTAAAGGTCTCCATTAATGACCTGGCAGAGCATCTCTGGCCATTTGTGTGCAATATAGTCAGGAAAATGTCTTAACTGACAACAGGGTTTGTTGTTTATTTTATATTTTAAAAATATGGAAAACTTTATTATTTTATCATAATTTGATGTTTATTCTTTCAGAATTGTATTTAAGGCCTCTCAGTCCATTATATATTTTGTACAGAATAACGATATACGTAGAACGAATAAGTTACTTCCTTTATATTGCAGAAACAATCTATATTTTGTATTTCATAGTTTGTAGTTTATGATTTGTCATTGCTCATGAAGAACCCATGTCTTTAATTTTATACTAAGACAACTATTTTGGTGGGAAGCATTTTTTTTACGATGACAAAGCTTGTTAAGAGATCACTTCTTGATGTTTCAATGACAATTTATGTAGGATTGAACACTATAAATTTGCTTATTTTGAATTATAGTTTAATACTTGTATAGATGATTATCGAAATGGCCACCATATAGGCCTATTGAAATGTCAGCTGTTTTAATGTCTTCACCTACAAGGATAGTATTCCATGAATAGGACCGCGCTATTAACATGCAGAAACTTTGATGCGCATTGCAAAAAAACAAGATGATAACACATTTAGTTACAATCCTCTAAAAACACAAACATAACCAACAGCAAAAACATAACTGACATAACCCAAACTAAACGTTTCAACTGATTTGCAAATGTTATCAAAGTCAGGCTATCCATGATTTTTTGAAGAAATATGTTGTAATGAATGTCGAAATGAATGTTGAAGTAAGGCGAATTGAAAACTAGATTATCTAGATTATCATTTTGAAAAAAAAATGGAAGCACATCCCGATAGGCCTACCTCAAGTATCATGATAACATATTTTACAAACATCTACTCCACAAAGAAACGTGTAAAAAAATCTGTTTTTTACATCGAAAATATTTTTTTACCCATATAGAGATCTATATAAAGATGGCAGCCACCTTTGAAAATGACAGCCATGTTGTTGTGTTTTTAAAGTGGATACCATTATTTTTGAAAATGGTACACTCTTAGGAACATGTGTGCCACATTTAGTGCTTATATTGCAAAAAGAAGCATTTCCAATATGTTCAGTTACAGAAATGGCGGTCATCTTGGGAAATGGCCACAAGGGTGATTTCACTATCGATATCTTGCTTTTTGAAAACAGTTAACTCTAAGAAATATCTGTGTCAAATTTGGTGATTGTATCTCAAAGATAAGGATTTTTTTTCAGATTTTTTTTCTTCTATGAAGATGGCGGCCATTCTGGAAAACGGCAGCCATGTTGGATTTTTAAGATGGATATCATTTTATTTGAAAAAAAAGTATACTTTCATGAACATGTGAGCTTAATTTGGAGTTTGTGTCTTCAAAAAAAGGGGTTTTCTTGGTTTTCTTTAAATATAGGGATGGCGGCCATCTCAGAATTTGGCAGCCATGTTGGTTTGTCATGGTGTATACCACATGTTTTGAAAAGAGTTTATTCTGGGGAACATTTGTGCCAAATTTGGTGCTTGCATCTCGAAATGGAGTATTTTTTCTATTTTTTTTATCTCTAGAGATGGCGGCCATCTTGGAAAAAGGCCGCCATATTGGTTTTTCATCATGGATACCATTTGTTTTGAAAATAATACACTCTGAGGAACATTTGTGCCAAATTTGGTGCTTGTATCATAAAATGAAGTATTCTGCCACTTTTTGGACTTAAGCTCCCCCACTATAACGGACTTTGCTCTTTGCTCGATGTCAAGCGCGTGGCTATCGACCGCAGCCATTTTGGTGTTGTTGTCAGGGACAACAGACCTTCGTTTGCAACGAGCGTTTTGATTGCTTGGTGTAAAAATAGAAAAAGTGGAAATTCCCAGGTCACAGAAGATGACCCCTAATGCGCGATCTTCAGATGTAACATTATGAAATTATGTTATCTGGATTCATTCAGATTGGGTATACTTGTAACATAATTATAAAACAACATCTTAGTGTTAAGAAAAGACGACAGACAGTATAGAACAAATCAACAAACAATTTATGCTGTATAATTAAAGGTTGGTTTGTTGGGAAAGTTTGTATGCTGCAATAAAGGAATAAGCCGACTAGACCTTTGTTTAATGCATGAAGGTTAGTTCTGACAACCGTAAGATATAAAATATCTCTTTGAGACATTAATTGATTCGCTAATGGAGTCAGAACTTTAGCTTAAAGATGCCATAATTGATTTCAAAGTCATTAATGCGGAATTTGAGAAGTGTGACATTAAAAACAGCATTGGTTTCCTAACCCTTTGCCGACAATCTCTGAGTATGAAGACCACTAGAGTAAAAAACTTTTTGACAACATAAAGTGAAACAACCAGCAAAATGACGAGAAGAAACTGCCGAAAATAACTTTTGCTTTTCTACAGCTTAAAACATTAAGTTTTCAGTACACAAGTACTTTTGTAACTAAATTGTACTAATATTAGTACTTTTTATTTGATCTTTTGTCATCTACAATGAATTTAAAATTGAACCAGAGTAATATTCACTTGTTTGCAGTCTGATATCATCAATACCAGCTATTTTTAATCGATAAAATGTCAAATCAGGTGACCATGCTGCTCTAATTAGTTAAAGTTTCTTTTATATTCGATTGTGCACCTACCCAGGTTGACGTCACTTTCCTGAAGTAACGGGGCATCTTGTCGTGCACTAAGAGCTATGTACGCTAGTCCCATCGTAGTGGCCAGGGCGAATGGGATCGCAAACCAGACCAGTCCGCCCACTAGAAACCCGAGCACACCCTGTCGTGGTTTAGCCGCTACACTGCTTTGCCAATACGACTGGTCAACGAACGATGTGCCGAAACCGCCTGTAAAATGTAATAGCAATGAATTTCGGGTTAACAATAGACTTAGCTTACCGTAATGTTTTGATAAACCGTCGGTGTTGTTACAAAATCTCGTAACTACGGCTTGAATCAAGCCGTAGTTACGAGATCTTATAACAACACCAACGAAAATACTATTGTTTGTCCGAAATTACGTCACGGTTAGATGGATACAATCTTTCCCTATTGGGACACAGCATTACATCAACGGATGACAGGAAATGAAGACATTTTTATACTGTTTCTATTTCAAAACCAAACCTCATTTTGCGGATACTCATTTGAATCGTCTCGACGTCTTGTCATTTCCGTCTTAACTTTAAAACGTTTTTTCGTCTAAACAGGAACAATTTCAAAAAAGGCAAACGCATACCAAAAATTAAATAATGGCATCAAGACATACTTTAATCAAAGTACTGAAAGTACTGTTTGGAAGCAAATTTGTTAATAATGTACGTATGCCTGTCCAGGAAAAGAGTTATTTGATTAAGTACATGTACTTTGATTATCCATTTGAATACCTTGAATACTTTGATTCCATGCTGGGAGTTGTTGTATCTATTTTTAGCGCAAACTTCATGTATATTTGTCGTTTTTGTAACATAACTACATGTATTTATAGCTTTGAGTATATTTCATAGTTCAGTTATCTTGACTGACCCATTTACAAGGAGGGCCACTGTACCGACCTTTGAACCATAATAAAGCAAATTACTACGTCGGTCTTTTCTTCTCTTAGAGATATGATTAATTGAATGTTTCATTTTCAGTCACACAATTCAATATCTACATGTATTACTTTAGACTTACATATTGAGTATTCGAATGACTGTTACCTCATTAATCTTTGATTTTGATAGAACTATTTATAGTGAGGAGGACGACCGGAAGATGTTGTGTGGTATGCAGAGAATGGTAAAGTGCAGAGAGATGTGGCTACATAGAGACGCAAATTTTGCAAAATTTGCTTCCCAAAAATGAATTGGGAATGGGAAGTCTCTTTAAAACCATGGCTAGTTGGTTAAAGGTCAAACAGAATGACTGTGATTCTCCTGTCGAGTACTTTATGCTGTAATTGCCACTGGGTTTCCAATCCATTAAATATCCATTCAAACACAACAACAGCTTATAATCGTTACCCGTCACGCTAAACGTGACATTCCACGAAGTTTGAAAAATATAAACCCTAGTCTGTCTGTGATAACTCTACAGACTGACTAGGATGGAAACTTTTTCATTTTTAGGTAGAATGCCAGTAATGTGGCCGTTTTGATATTCATAAAACATCGTTTTTTCGGGCGTCTTCGTAACGTATCCGAACTTATTCGGGGGCGGTCGTAAACATTCGGCGGTGGAAAGTTCCACTGCCGAATGTTTTCGACGTCTCTCGAATAAGTCGCGCGAATCTCATTACGGGTAGAACACCGTTAAGTTCTAGATTATTTGTCCATCTTAATTTGGGCTAATGATCATTTTCGAAATGGCATATTTGACAACTGCTGATCCGTACCTCGCAATACGGTCTCTACGTATTGACTTCCGACAAGGTTCCCTTTTAGCGTGACTGACCACATATGAATGGAATGAAGGTCAGGGTTTGCTACGAGAATCAATTTAACGAGTAGTCCCCAAGGTACAGAGACACTAAGAGTGATTTAAGTTCAGCATTGATAATCATCAAAGAGTCTTGCGGATAATAGTTGATTACGTTCTAAAATGTCGTAACTACAGCTTTGGTTTATAAACTATTGTTTAACCCTTGTTGCGATAGTTTATGAATGATCTTCTCCTTTTGAAGAAAAAAATATCGACAAGTTACATAAGACAAAAGCTCTTTGTAGGACCCCATTTACAAGTGTTCAACGAATATTTGTCCACTGTCCACTGATCTAAGAATGGATAAACATGATTATCAGGTTTTGCAGGCAGACACATACACGGACGAAGTGCGATACCTTAACCCATTACCACACAATGACTCTTTTTGTCTCCTCAAAATTAAATGGCTTTCGAAAACACCGTGGAAAATGAAGAACTTGCTTGTGACAATCAATTTCTTCATTTCCCACAATGTTTTCCACCCCAAAAAACCTGAAAATTAAAAACTCCATTCACTTGAAATTGTCGTCTGCTGGATCTTTCAATTTGGACCAAAATAACATTGTTTCTTTTGGGAAAGGGTTAGGAGCACCTGTTGCTTGTCTTGCTCAAGTGAACCAAATTTCTGATAGCTAGTATTTTTTCTGCTATAGTAAGCGAATGTACTAACGTTTACTACTTTACAAAGCATCGAGATTGTTGACTAAAATGGAAGTCGATTTTGAAGAGCTTAGAATTTTGTCGCCATAGAAAAACAAATTTTTCGTTCTTCAACAACTGAATTCCATTGGGAGAAACTGAACGGTATTTGAATCAAAGGATGTCCTAGTTTGCAAATGGACTTATTTTGTCCTTGCTTCAGGGTCAGTCAAGAGAGAATGGATTTTGATATGACTATGGTTTTAAAAACATATAGCAAAACTACAAACATTTAGAAATTATCTAACTAAAGAAATGTGAAATGCGAATTATTTCACGAGAATGAGGTGTGATGTGGTTTTAGTTGAAAAACGAGTCCGGTGAATAATTTTCACATCACATTTGTTCTAGTTCTCTTTTCATTACATACGCTTTTGTTTAAGTTTTTAACTCCAAATTTGATGTCTTTGCGGTAAAACAAAATAATCCCCCTTATTTTACAGCCAGTCACATGGGTTAATACTTAGCGAATTAATCGCTGCCATTTTATTTGGATTTCCTTATCGATGATTGCTTTAGACGGCATTTCGCCTTGAAAGCATCAGATCATGACTTCTCCCCTTAAATAGAAACGAAAACGTTTTGTACGAAATAATAATCTAACCCTTTCCAAACTAAGACCTTGTTTTGACCTCCCTATTAGAAAAGGCTTGGGAAAACATTGAGACAAAACAAGAAACAGCTGATAACAAACAATTTCTCCTTTTGTATAAATATTTTCTGTGCTATATTGCACACAAATCACTTCCTTTTTAACATCAATATTGTTTTCTACATCAGCTTTTAAATAGAACCTCCCTAAAATTCTGTGGTTGACCAGTCTAAGAACCATGGTTGTAAAGAGCCTAGCTAAATGAGGAGCAAAGTTGCTGATCATGAGCATTTTCTCTCCTTTTACACAACAATTTTATACAGAATTAATTGACTGAAAGGGCTTTACCACCTCTTTCAACCGCTATCGTCATATCTCGGCTGGAGAACCTAGCCATGAACACGACGGTATCTGGATTTGAAAAATCCATATAATCTTGTTAATCTCTGTAAGTTTCACAAAGTGTTTGATATGTAGGGGAGACCGGGGTAAGTTGAGCCACGGGTTAAATGAACCACTTCAATTTTCTCTCGCGTGATTTTGAATTTCACGTCTTCGGTGTAAGTATTCGAGGCGGGAATGTTGAAGTATTCATCGGTGAAAATATTGAGAGATTTTGTCATATTAGGTGTATTTTATGTCCAAAAAACGAATTTTCGACCTTATAGGCTACCAAGCTTGGCAGTTTATTGCACCGTATATTGGAAGAAAATCATTAAATTAGCATGTTTTACAAAAGATCCGCCAAACTCGGTTGTTTTAAAAGTTTTATTTGCCTTTCTTTACATCGTTGAAAAACTGATTTTCGAGAAAATAAAGATCGACAATTTCCGTAAAATTGCCACGGATTGACGTCATCAATGGCTTGACTCCGCCCCCAATCTAGAGCATGAGGTGTCTGACAAAGATAATGTGTTCGACTTTTCTGTCATATAGCGAAGTCTCAGTTTTTATCCATTTCTCGATCATAAGAGTAATACAGACAAACTTAAGCCGTTCTTTGGCACATTCTTGAATTCACTTACGACCTATTCTTTGACTGTTTTAACATTTTTTCTAACATTTACTGAAGACGAATTCCGTGTTTTGAGTATCGATTGGGGAAGTCGCTTTATGGCAGAAAAGTCGGACATTTAACTTTTTCAGAAATTTCAGACTTTCCGGGAAATGACCCATGACTGCCCATTTTTCCCGCCATGACGTCATTCAGTGGCCAGTATGACGTCATAATTTCAAGTCGGAAGTTTAGCGTATTTTCTTCGGCAAAGATCGGAAAAGACCAAAATATCCAATTTAAAAGACGAAATAAAAACACTTCTAATGTTGGAAAATTGTAGAAACTTTGATATTTGGTTAATAGTAAGGTATTCTTTCGGCACAAGACTTTAATTTTGCGAATCATCGGACACTTTAAAATTGGTTTTCTCATTTCATGCATTCTGTCTTCGCACTACAATGCACAGCAAATCGCAACAGTATTCTTTACATCTTACAAATCGTCGTTGTAAATGCAAAACCTCGTATCTCGTTTTTATTTTTTTTGAAAATTTCAAAGGGGAGGGGAAAAGTGTAATAACTTTGCCCAAACTGAAATGTTTTACTTGAAATTTTGACATATTGTTCACAAATAATGTGTTATTGATACTGATAAAAATATCCCAAAACCTGCGATAATTGTCTAAACTGGGCACACAAGTTTGTACTTTGGAAATCGCAAGAATCGACATACGAGGTTTTGCATTTACACCGACGAAATGTATGATATCTGAATGTAATATTGCATTCCGTTATTGACATGGTAAGATAGTTTCTTCACAAATGGCAAGTATATGACCATGGTGTGTACCGGGGTAAGTTGAACCACTATGAAAATAAGTGCAGAAAACATGTACTTAATATCCTGGATCTATTAAAGTGTCTATTGTATGACCTAGCGAATAATCTTGAAAACCCGAATATTTTTTTTATTCTTTGTATGAAATTTTATGATATTATTGCAGGTAACACCCTTATTCATTATTATGAATGAAATCTCGTGTTTAATTCTCTCTTTATTGTGAATAATTATCGAAAATATGCCTATTGGTTCAACTTACCCCGTGTACTGGTTCAACCTACCCCGTCAAAGGGGTTAAATGAACCATTTTGCCAGCTCTGTTTAAAATGATTTTCTGTGGATTCTGGATGTCGAAAGTATCTGTCAAAGGTTTAGAAAAATGCGAGAGATGTTGATCTTTGATATGGTGTTGATCAGAGTACTCTGCGTGAAACCAAGAAAACCCTAGTTGAAATTTATCAAAAAGTGGTTCATGATACCCCGGTCTCTCCTAATGATGGATGATGGGGATACCATAAGTAAAATAAACTTACTAGATATCGTAGTGAGACCGAACATGAGTCCTGAGTTAGACAGTATCGTTAGAAAACTTCCCTGTTCATTTCCATCTGGGCCTTGACTGCACTTGATAAAGTTGTATACCCGCTCTATGCTACCTGAAAATAATACAACAAATAGAGTTGAAACTTGTGATCTCGAAATGTAAGGGTATGTCGAGCTATTTCGAGTTTGCCATTTTCTTTTACACGTTTGTGTGAAATTTATTTTTAGAAGCTTTTTGGAATATTCCTGTGATCCTTGTTGGACCCACAAAAGGTCCCATTTTCACCCCCCCCCCCCCCCAAAAAAAAAGGCCTCTCCCCTTATTGAAAAATAAACAAAAAATACGAAAACGCCCTCGTGCTTTACGGTCGGGTGTTTACGTATATCGTTATTCTCTACGTATGGAAATGAGCCAAAAACGTGAATGAACACTATAATGTCACCGTAAATGTCAAACACACCTAACGTGTTAGGAAGTATTGATATTTTTCTAGCATTTTGTGAAAAAATGTGCGACTTTCTAAGATTACTTTGGAAAAATAACACAATTTGTGTGAATTTTGAATTCGTTTTAACGATATTTATGACACATTTCATACGCCTGTATCCGTATTACAAAATGAGCTAGGATCTGAAAAAACGTCCCTTATAGTATTTGAGAACAACATGGTTCCAGATCAGCCTGCGTATATACGTAGTCTGACCAGGAACCACGTTGTTCTCCAATAGCTTCTTCGTGAACTGTAGTAACTTAAAGAGAGCAGCATGGATGCACATTGGACTGCATTTGACAACTGTCTGATCTTGAAACCCAATTTTTAACAAGAGTTTCGCAGAGCGGCGCATATACGCCCGAGAGGGGCTTGTCAGTAAAATGAGCATTGTTTTAATTTAAAGGCAGATAATTCAAGAACGAAAAGAGTTATCTGAATTCCGTAAGCTTGCGGTGTGCACAACTAGACACCAAATCAGATGAAATTCCGATCACAACTGTAGGAGGACTTGCGCACACAAGAAATCGCTAACGGACGGACGGACAGACATACGGACGGACGGATGGACGACTAGGGCCATAACATAATACGACCCTTCGGGCGTATAAAAATGCTTTAAGGGACATTTTTCAAGTTCCCGGCTCAAATATATTCTAGCACATGTGATTCGTCACGCTAAAAGTTGCCTTTTTGGAAGTCCATAGAATCAAATTTTAAGAAGTAGATCAGACTTAGCAGTCTTCAACCAAATATCGCATTGAAATGAATTATTATAAAGTTTAGTAAGACATGAAAAACAATCTAGATCCAAAAATGTTCCTTGAAGTAGAAAGTTTCGATTATAGTCAGTCTAAGCAGTCCGCACAGACTGACTAGGATCGCCATTTTTACACTCCCTGAAATGTCCCTTTTAGCGTGAAAGGTAAAACATCTACCGGTCAATTGACTTGTGAAGACATTTTATCATTTCTCTCAACTCTTGACATGTGCTGTTTAATATGATGGAACATTTTCATCATGTGCAATTCAACCTTCTCCCTAATTGACCCCTTTCAATTATCGTTTTAGTTGGTACCTATGAGCCGCTTCCGGTGGCAAACAATGGGTTTATGGAAAATTAATATTGTATACACAAAGACACGGTTCCAATTTGTTACTAAAAATCTTACCTAGTGGGTTTTCTGGATTATCTGGATCGTCATAAACGCGTATAATAAACACAAGCATCAGGATACATATAAGGGCTGTGTTGAAGAAAGACACATAGAAAGTGGCCCCGAGACCACCGATAAACGTGTATGTACCTATGACCGCAACCATCAGAACCGTGGCGTACTCCACGTCCATACCCTTTGTGAGCCCTGATAGGACGGCGGCGCCACCTGTAAGAGCATAAGGATTCATATAAGGGCTGTGTTAAAGAACGACACATAGAACGTGGCCCCTAGTCCCCAAATAAACGTGTATGTACCTATGACCGCAACCATCAGAACTGTGGCGTACTCCACGTCCATACCCTTTGTGAGCCCTGATAACACCGCAGCGCCACCTGTTATAACAGAAGGATACATATAAGGGCCGTGTTGAAGAATGACACATAGAGCGTGACCCCGAAAGTCCCAATAAATGTGTATGTACAAATGTACCTATGACCGCAACCATCATTACCGTTGCGTACTCCACGTCCATCCCCTTTGTGAGCCCTGATAACACAGCAGCGCCACCTGTAATAGAATAAGGATACATATGAGCGCCATGTTGAAGAACGACACATAGAACGTGGCCCCGAGACCCCCAATAAACGTGTATGTACCTATAACCGCAACCATCAGTACCGTGGCGTACTCTACGTCCATCCCCTTTGTGAGCCCTGATAACACCGCAGCGCCACCTGTAAAGGAACACAACACATCTATTTATCAGTGGATCAGTGTCTAGGTAAAGCCATGATATTTTTATTGCTTAAGAAACGTTCATCTTTAAACCACAGCAATGTAATTCTATGTATTAGATAGAGGCTGTAAAGTAGATTCTACGCGATATAAACGTTCAAAAGGCGCAGCCAATGAAAACATACACTTCTAATGTCATTCTTCAAACCACGCCTCCGACCGGAGCTACTATCAAGCGGATCTTTCTTGAATTACATTTTCCCAAAAATTACATCATTTTTCATAACTGCACAGGAAACGGGGGCGTGGCTATGTATTTCCGTGACATAAACTGACCGGCAGTGCGTTTATAAATGTGAAATATAGCGCCGATATTTTCAAAAATACTGCAATTTCATTGGCCCCAAAACTAGGACGAACACTAATATCGCGTAGAATCTACTTTACGGCATCTAACTAATACATATACGGCTTCTTGCCAGGGCTTTCGTACAAGACATGACACTTTGTTTCCGAGATTGGAAAGAAGACGTAGATTCACGGAGAATCACATAGAACGTCATGTCATACATATCAGTAAAACCGACACAAGAATACTAAATTAGGTAGTCGGTCAAAACTATTTGACAAGATTCTGAAAATTACTTATTTACTACCACACATTTGGTAAGACATTCAAACATTTCTAAAATCTAAGAAGATTTAACACATAAATGCCCTTCATATTAAGTTTGGACCAAAATAGATCCAGACCAGCTTGTGCTTGAGTTCCGTTTGATCAGGATCAAAACTAATTCATTAAAGCTGCTACAAGTAATAAAGGCACGGAAAGAAGACAACATAGATCTTGACCAGACGTTGATAAGATGTTGATCCCCAATTTCATGAGGGCCCCTATCCAGATCAAAGCTAGATCTATTTTCTATGTACATATTTTAGGTGTGAAAATATAAATTCTGCCGTTAAGGTAATCCATGCATCATTAGATACCAAAATATTCGTGCATCTTCGGGCGTCATCCATAGTATCAGACTTTAAAATCTGGATACCCTCGTGATTTTCATGGAGTCATCTGTGACCCTCGTCAATTTCCGTTGCCATGAGTGACGCCCGAAATTGCACGAGGTGTAAGGTAGATGATACTGGGTGCAATACCTATAAATAACAAAACCAAACTAACCTAGCATGGAGTTAGCCGTCACGATGAGGTTTGTGATGAGAGCGTAGCAAACAAACACTTTATGAGCATTGGTTCCAAACCGTGCACGAATCACCTGTAGGAACGTCTTCGCCCCTGGTGCTCGAACCTTCAACTGTACAGATACCATGGCAAACAGCAGGATCTGAATAGTGGCCCCGGCGGCATACCAAAATGGGCCGCTGATGCCATACTGAAACAGACAACGTATAGGACGGTAAATTTTTTTACTTTTACTTATTTGACAGAGGATGTGTGTCTTTTATTTTGTAATTGTAGGCAATGTTAAATAGATTTTTTCTAAAATAATGGACATATCTATGAAAATTGGAAATCATGTCAGTTGTACAGTATTTACACATTCGTTCTTAGGTGGCAACAACAAGAAGTCTTTTTCGCTAGATTTTTAATTGGACGTCTTTCGGACGTCCAATTCTTATAACCACTTTTCGACAGGCGAAATGGGTTTTCATTACCAAAAAACCCTTCTCAGACTCAATTGCCAGTTGACCAAAATTCAAAATAGATTTTGCGACCATACAGGAAAACTGTCGTATCTTTTCCTGCTTTCTATGTGTTCTCTAACAAACAGTATAAGATTCATTGGCCGATTTTATTCACGCCATGTCTTAACCAACTTTACGATCTTTTTTCGATTTAACCATTTTCTTGTAGTGATTTGACTTTCGTAATATTGTGTAAAGGGTAAGATCTTTAGAAAGCGATGCATGCATACATAGTCCTTGGGCCAGGACCAGGAAAATGGGGTAAGTATTACCAGAAAAAAGGACAAAAGGACACCTATATATATTTGTAGATATACATCTGACGGATGTTTTTCAGTGATGATATCCGACATGAAGAGTAGCTAAATATATTTTACCCTTACCTTTATATAGGTACCCTTCACGACGTGAATGACAATCTGGATTGGGGTAAGGGAAAGGGAAAAATTAATAAAAAATATCAAATGAATGTTTAAATCTATTTATTTGAATCCATATGTATGAGCATGTATTTCACTACTTATGAATCATGATTTTTTAAATTATGTAATTATTATGACGTCATTACTCCTCTTCAAAATATGCTTCATGTGCAATCAAGTATAAGAACTGGCCGAAATATTCGAAAAAGTATTTTTCTATAATTATCATTTATTTCTAATGCAAGAAGACATGGTTTTTCATAAAGTACATTATCTTAGAAACATTTTGAGCGTTGTTTGCACTCTGGCCGTCGGGGCTTTTGGCTGTAACCCTTATCTTAATCCCTTAACCCTATCATTTTTGCATTCAAATTTATAACACTTATTTGGTCATATTTCCATTGAACATTGACCTACAGGTGTCAAAATGAAAGCTTATGACTCGCTCTTTTGTTTGTAGTTATCTTATTTAAATTATCTCATTTGCATATTCATGAATATTAATGATTTCCCTTAAAAATTCCTTTTTTTTTTGCGAAAATTTTGATAAATACTTTCCAAAACAAGGCGTTTCTTTTCAGGGGGAATTTTGAAAACATGATTTTTCTTAAAGAACATTTTATTAGAAACATTTTGAGCCTTGTTTACACTCTGGCGGTTGGGGCTTTTTGCCGTAACCCTTATCTAAACCCTTAGCCCCATCAAATTACTTATGTAAATTTTGAAAATGAATTCGGCCATATCTTCATTGAATATTTGCACACAGTTGTCAGAATGATATCAAATGAAAGCTTATGACTTATTCTTTCATTTTAGTTATGTTATGCAAATTAGCTCATTTGCATATTCATGAATTTTCCTAAAATTGCGATTTTCTACGGAAATTTGGTAAATACTTTCCAAAACGAGGCCTTTTTGTGCAGGGGAATTACGTAAACATATTAAATCTTAAAGAAAATTAATATATCAAACATTTTGAGCGATGTTTGCACTTAATTTGGGTCATAAACTTTATCTAAACCCTTAACCCTATAAAATTGTTCAGTCATTTCAAAACGTTTTTGGTCATGTCTTGGTTGAATATTGACCTACAGATGTAAGAATGGTATCAAATGAAAGTTTATGACTTGCTCAATAATTTGCAATAAATTTTATGCAAATTACCTTATTTGCATATTCGCGAATATCAATGACACTACTTAAAACTGTGACCCTTTTTGCGAATTAGGTTTTTGTTTGGTAAAAGTGTCATATCTCTGTTTTACTAACGCCATTACTCTAAAACTTTGCACCTACTTTTATGACACCTTCTATGTATTCCTTTTAATTAATAGAGAAAAGGTTCATTACGTGCTAGGAGTCAAATTTCAGACCCCTTTGCCTGGATGATCGTATGAATATGTGTACAGATAGGGACATTGCTATTCTCAAATGTTAATTGATAATGATATGAAGATTTAAATTGCGTACTGAACTCCACTGCCATTTTCCCGACGGCACGTTCCCAATTTCTTCTTTGTATGCACATCTGTAGATGTAAGGATGCTGCGGTAGTACTGGTGTGAGGAATCCATGGTTAGGTGCTCCAATTCATCTGGTATTTTGTTTCAGGAAAAGTATGTAATGAATTTGATTGTTCTGTAACCACAACAAGGGAAACTGCTGCCGTGTTCTTTACTCTAAACACGAATAAAAATCAAAGTACTTGGAGCACTATATTTAGACGTCTCTGATTGATTAAGCGGAATTGTATGTAAATGATCGGCGTTTCATTACTTCAATTCGTTGAGTTTGTGTTTAGATCGATTCTAAATCACTGCGGTCGTTTTTTCCCTAACGATGGTGGAGATAAAAGTCGAAAAAGATGATAAAAAGAACAATGTCTAAGTAGAAATCAACCCAGGGCCTTCCAGATATAGACATGCGTAAAGAGTACAAGGTGAGTGCTCTGCCAAGTGAGCTATCGCGGCTTTCATTTATGTAGCGCGTTGGCTTACATTTTGAATAAATTGCTTTGTATCGTCCTTTACAAAATCAAAGAAAAGAAGGTGTAACTGACGACAATACTCATAATTAAAACGAAACGAGAAGACAAAATTGCTAATCACATGGTCTTAATTGAATTGGGTAATCAAATTATTAGTGATTATTCATAGAGACAAATCAGTTGAGTTGAAACGGCAATGAAATCAATTTTAAGCCTGAGAGGGGTTTTCTTGTAATAAAGCCGATTTCGTATGTCCGAAACCGATCTTATAGCATTAAACACAGAAGAATGAATAAAATATCTTTCGTTTATGTACAATCCCGCTCAATTAGTCAGAGACGTCCAATTACAGTGCTCTCCGCACTTTGATTTAATCGTGCTAGGGAAATCTAAATTTTGTACGCGGAGATACATTTTTTTATTGGACGCAAATTCAAAATAAATATTGTTAGGCCTAACGAATGAAATTGGTGTTCATTCTGAGGCTCTATCTATATTTAATTTTTAAAACATGGTAGATCTACCATTGCTTTTCTACTAGACCTCGTAACTACAGCGTCTTAAAAGCACTAGTTATGAGGCATTAAATTTTGTGAAAAAAGCGACGAGATTTAAAATATGTAAAACAAAAATACCTTGCTGGCAACTGTACACGAGAACAATAGCGTGGCTGCCCATGTCCACTGTGATACAATAGTAGTCGCCGTTAGACCAACACTGACTCGTCCTCCCGCGTCAAACGCTGTGTCCAGGGTGTTCTAGAGAAGAATTATGAACATATAGTAGATCTATTACAATGACTGGCGTACTAAACTATGTATTCCAGATGCTCTGTGATACAATAGTAGTCGTTATTAGTCTAACTCTGACTCGTCCTCCAGCGCCTAAGGTGTTCTGAGGAGATTGAATAGTATGTGTTTGTGAAGCAATATTCTCGCTTTGGCAAATGTAGACGCATCCTCCCTTTAAGAACTCTTTCCCAAGAGGTAAGAATATGGTGCTCCAATTCCAAAGTTGCTGCAGTCGACGTAATGGATAATGTTGTTCAAAGTAAAAGAAAAAGGCTGATTATTGCAGCATTGCCATTCTTTACCCCAATGTTTGCTCGAGTCTTTTCTATAAGGGATGACGAAACCATTTTTGTTTTGACCAATGTCAAAGTTTCGTTTAAAGAGACAGTTCATCCCCATTTCAATTTTTTAAAGTGTACCTTAATGCCAAGATTGGTTATTCTAATGGGTATAAATGCTGTCAGTTGTTTGAAGTTGTTGATGATAAGCGATAAACACGCCTTTAAAGTTGAGACAGAAATGACAAATTCTATATACATCTGAACTGTTGTGGACAACAATTTGTTTAATTTTAACACAAAAATATATATTTCTCATAAACTGAGCAATATTTTGGTTTGACATTTTCAGGATTTTCATGAGAAAATATGCTCTTTTATATAAAAATGAAAGTGAAATATGAGAAAAAAAATCTGAAATGACACTTGAACCGAATGGTAAAGTTCAACGCGTTCGGTATTACTCCATTGTGGTCGTAAATTATCTTCTTGTACGGCATATAGTATCACATGCATGACACAAAATGTTCTAGATGACATACTGATAGATTTAAAACATTTTTGTTATCAGGACATTTGTGTCAGGAACATAACAATACGCGTACTTTACCATTTCAGTGTAAGATTGAGAAACTACCATTACAGATTCAACATGAAACAGGACAAAATAAAGAATCCCTAACCTTTTCGCTGCCCCGGAATGGGTATACCCGTCCTGCGAAAAAAGTGTCAACGTGCACCGGGACGGGTATACCCGTTTTTTGTCAAATAGGTTTTTTACAAAAATATCTGAAAGTAAAATTAGATTAAAATGGTGGATTAAAAGATTGAAAACGATACTTTAGTAAGCTTTATATGATTTTCATAAAGAATTATAGATCTATATATTTCTCGCTGATTTTTATTGAAAACATCATTTAAAAAAAAAAAAAATGGCCTGGCAAATACGGAGTCATTTTAAAATAAATCTCTGGCAGCGAAGGGGCTAATGGTATCTTTATTTGAATCTTATCATTATTAATGTTAGGAAAACGTTTGACATGGAGATTTTCATACATACGTATATACCAAACTTTATTAATGATCAGATTTAGCCCATGTAATTTAATGAAAAGCGCCAATTAGTCAAATGATGCATGAATTTAGAATTCCATTAAAGTGGATTAAAGGTCAGGGTCGTCTTTATTAACACCGTTGAAGCACGTGTTCCCAAAGGCAAAATAAATGTATGGAAAAAATAAGGTTGTAATTGTTATAATTATCGTGATATCATATACCGGCATCACCTAGTATATTTGTCTTTAGCATATAAATATATAGTTATAAAAGCTGATATCGCCCAATCTGATTAAAATCCGGGGTTACCTTACAGTAACGTCTGACAGGGACCAGTAAGGGAGCCATCTTCTATAACCTTTTCTTCTGGTCAATCAAATAAACGCTTTCAAGATTCTGAAAGCGATTGAAAACTTAAACTATGCCACAGTGGTGTCACATTTCAGTACAGAACCATGTGTTTGCATGTACTAGTCATGGAAACTCTTTATTGCAAGAGATTTAATTAGTTACAGTAAATATAGCCGATTTCGTTGAGTTTTTTTTCAAATTTATAGAACATGATCCCTTAAAGATATATGTCAGATGTCACTGTAAGTTAACACCAGATTTGAGTCAGATTAGATGTCGATTCACCTTCCAGCAGATCCTAATTCTCAAGGGATTCAAACTCCATTAGTTATACATGTTTACAGGTCTGCCTCCGAAATAGCAATGAACTGTGTGCTTTAAATAGACTTGGTTTACTGTTATATTTTGATTAGCCGTCAGTTTTGTTATAAAATATCGTAACTACGGCTTGACTCAAGCCGTACTACGGCTTGATTCAATCCGCAGTTACGATATTATATGATATAAATATAAATTCGGTCCATATTGAAATGATTCATTTCAGTCAAAAAGATGTTCTCATAAAAATCTACTTATATTAAAGTTTCTAGCCCGTTGGTAATATTTTAACTAAATCGAAATGCGTGACAACAATGAAGAATCTTACTCTTTAGGGAGTCCGAGGTTTATTATCAGGTATAGATAAAAGAAATCAAAGCTAAAACGAAGAAAATACAAGGAAATACAATTAAATTTACAGTACAATTTGCATTTGGCTAAAAACTTCATCCGTACTATCGTTGAATAATCGTCGGCTTCAAAAGATTTCATCGAAGAACATCAAATGAAAGTGGAATACGGTATCATTTTCTCTTTGAAGTCCAAATCTGATGTTGTGAGTACTCATTTGAATTGTCGTAATGAGACGATTCCAATGAGAACTCACACCAAAGGGTTTGGTGAACAATAAAAGACATTTTTTTCATTTTGGAAAGGCCCTCTGATTAGTAGCTTTGCTTCATCCAGAAATTTGTCGTATATTATATCAGAATTATGTTGTATGCAGTTAAGGTAGTACACCCTTAATCAGATTCGCTCGACATCAGAATTGTGCAGGCGACGTTGTAAACATTCGGCGGTGGACCGTGTCAATGTTTACGACGTCGCCCGAATAGGTTCGTATGGACCTAAAATGCCGTCGTAATCTTCATTACATACCAAGTTGAAATAGTCTAGAATTTTGTAGTTTTGCTACATTTATATGCTTTATCAAGTTCTGTCAGTTTTAAGTCGCTCTTCAGATGCTCATAGCAATTAATTTCAAATAATATTTTCAAGCCTTTTTTAAAGATCAATTTCATCAATGAATGTATTCATTAATATTCGGTTGGATATATATGGTTAAGAAGATAAGACAGTACGTGTGATAGTAATATGAAAAGCATGGCAAAACTCTGTCTGATAGTATACGACTTTGTCTTTTTAAACTTAACCTATCCCAAGTAAAGCATTTCGCATATGCCTTTTCCAAACAATTTTGTTGTTCAACTTCAAAATGTCATTAATAAGGAGGACATGCTAGAATTTCGCATCGATACAATATTATTATAAGGAAAAAGTGTCTTTGTAACAAGTGTCAACTGTATTTCAACTTGACATATAACTCACGATAAATGACTTGGCAGAAAATCTATAGCTTTTAGCATTAGCTATGATAACCATGGTAAAAAAGAACTACGATTTTTAATACGGTTGACACCCATTATGTCGGCGGCGCTATTAGTCGAATTCTGTTTAAAATGAAGTGAAAGACTGGTAGCCTACAACTAACAGACTTTTTATGCTCCCCGAAGGGAGAGCATATAGTCGCCGCTTCGTCTGTCCGTCCGTCCGTCCGTCCGTCATTCCGTCTGTCCGTCCGTCCATCCGTCCGTCCGTCCGTCCGTCCGAAGCGATTTCTCTATAACCCTTGGGCCAAATCAAATGAAACTTACCATGTGAACTCCCTATGACATAATGCCGATGTACTTTTCCCAGTTTTTGGATTTGAGGCCTCGTCATGGGAAAAGGGGACTTAAGGTCAAATACACTTTTTCTCTAATTTCTCATAGTCTAATGGTCAGAATTTGATGAAATTTCATATTTGAGTAGCAAATCAGATGCCCTTGACAATAAACTACTTGAAATTTGCGTATAAAAAGTATGTCATGGAAAAAGGGGGCTTATCGTTTGTTACCTTAATCTTAGCTCTGTATGGCATACATTTATTGTGACAAAGCCTTATTCGGGGAGCATTGTCCGTCTCTGACGGCTCTTGTTTCTTATTGTTTTTCGCAATGTTATCAGAAAGTTCCGCTATAAAGTGCGTTAAAATCAGGGATATAATTTTGAAATGCCTAATGTTTAATAAACCCTACCCCACACAAGACCATGTTTTGACCTCTCTTATAAGATTGGCTTGGGAAAACATTGAGACAAAAGAAGAAAATGCTGATAATCAGCATTTTTCCTTTTGCCGCAATATTTTCCTGGCTATATATTTCACAAATTTTACCTTTAATACTATTATACCATTTATTTTGCCGTCTGTATCACTTTTAAAATAAGACCACTATAAAATCTTGTTGTTTGGGAAAGGGTTAGCCTACCTTGTCTTTATATATCTTTTTCCGTATGAAAATAAATACACACGCAATTAGTGTTGTAAATATCCCAAATCCAGTTACCAACAACAAAGTCTCATGCTGTTCTACCAATGGTTTTAACCCCTGAGACACATTAACACGTGTTGATATAATATAATTATGACAATAAGAGGTGTTTAGAACGTATCTCTCCTCCATTATTGGATCAGAAATTAATTATAAAGCGTTGCTATGGACTCCAGTAATTTTGTCTATAATCGGCAAAATCATCATGACGTCACTGTCATGTGATCATTGACAATATTGGCTTTATTTTGAGAGTACTCAATTTACTTTGAAACACGACTAACTAAAGCTTGTCATAAAAGCAACAGATAAGAGGGAGTAAATACATTTTAAATTTGTTATTTTAAATCCAAACCATATGCTGTGGGTACTCATTCGAATCGTCTCGATGAGACGATTCCAATGAGTACCCACAACATTAATCCGAGTCTTCTCTGATGTAAATACGCTCTTTGATATTTTGATTTTTCGTAAATAGCGAAAAATCAAAATATCAAAGAGCGTATTTACATCAGAGAAGACTCGGATTACCACAACATAGGGTTTGATGAACAATAAATGAAACATTGCATTTTGAAAAGCCACCAATCCCTCTTATCTTAAGCTATTCATAATTAGTGCGATATGATCAATCTACACAATTACCGAAACTTGTTCAGGAAACTTTTAATTGTCAAATATACTGAACAAAAGTGAAAACGCTACACTGCAAGATTTCCTATTTCTGGAAAAGTATCTAACTTATAGCTTAAAATATATTTTGACGTCATTTCCCAGGCTTTCAGCTATCGTTTTGTCAAAATTTCATTGCCGTGTCTTCTTTAATGTCAGAGTTATAGGCCTTAATGCGTTTAGAGCTAATTTCATCTAATACCGCATATGCGCATGCGCAGAAAACACTTCATTATTTTTTCGGAATTGGTCATATCCGGGTTGTCGAAAAAACACTTAAAATCTTACTTATCTCTTGTAGCAAGCTCTAAAATCAAGGTCTAATCAGTCAATTTTGCAAATTACCTCCCTTTAACATAAACAAATAGGGAATTTAAAATGTTTGGTATTCACACATTTATCACGGTTTTCGATTGGTTTTTTTTTGCAACATCATGCAGGCCTCACAGGGGATTTTTGTATCCTTTCTTCGACAAGGATTGTTCCCAGATTTCCATGCAATAGCGATTTCAATTTCCTATGGAGATTACATTGTAAAATTTTCAAGCTTTGGAACCTAGTGAAAATTCCGCTTTTCAAACATCATTTTCTAAACGCTGCCACAATGTTATGCAAGCTTCTTTTCATTTTCTGACTGGTAACTCGTCAGACTACCATTCCGTAAAGTATGGCATAGTTTGCATTCTTCTACTTGGATTTTTGAAGGTTTAAATTGTGTATAATTTCCGTTCAAATTGTACACCTGAAAAAACGGACACCTGTCACATTAGAAGGGCCCGTTTTTCATTCCCGTAATTAAGATCCACAAAATGTTTAGTGCTTTGCACAACCAAGTATATGAACAATGCGAAACACTTTCATTTGATTTTTTTACTTGTTGCTTTTAGAAGAAATAAAACAAACAAAGTAGGTGTAGCGTTTTCACTTTTGTTCAGTATATATGCCCCTTGCATTGAATAACATATTCAAATATTTTACAGAATGAGACTTAATTGGTTTTATTTAAATACCTCATTAAACGTTTTCTCTATTGTAGCATATAATTGTACTCCTAACCGAGTTACCATGTGATTCACTTTTCTCTGAAACAAACATGAAGTCAGCTCGGCATACATATGACCCGGTATATAAAAATAAAATGGGGCATCAGCCCCCATACATGCGTGCAAATAGGCGTTATGTTACAAGTGGGCGCCATTTTTACGTCAACCGCCAAACCAGACAGATTTGACCGCATTTGGATCTGACTCTATGATGGGCATAAAGTCTTAAAGAGAACCATACTATTTTATATATTATCTCCATCAATCTTGGGTGCTGATGTACAACACGGTAGATATTGTGCATCGTGTGATGGATAACGACTACGGATAAGATAATCTCTATTCTGGTAAGATATTTTGCAATCACTTTCTTATTTCTGTATCAATTTTCCAATGATTTGTTACAGTACCCCGCGTTATTCAACTCTTTCATCGGATACATGACTTATTAGAAAACTCTTGGTACATTTCCCAAAATATTGTCCCAACCGATCAGAAAGCGAAATGATAACAACTGCGGCCAAATTAGCCCCGATTTAGGTAAGAATTTTCCCAACAACTATCTTGATTCTTTGTCGAATTCCAAGCGGTTTATTCACAGTGTAGGAGCGGAAGTGTGTGAACACTTGTCTTTGAGTGATTACTTGTGTGTCTGTACATCGAAGAAATGCAACTTGGTAAACATCAGCGGTTGACATTGGTAAGAATTTATGTTTTTTCTGGATAAACACAACACTTTTGTCAGATCATTGTACCAATCTCTTTATTTATTATTCCCTGTAACATTTATAGAGCAATCGGAGCCATTGGTTCTAGATTTAAGTCATTTTAGGCCCGATTCACTTGAACATATACTAAAACGGGTGATTTAGCTGCTACGAATCGCAGTTTTCACTCGAATAGATGCATACTGTAGGGTATTTCGCGACAAAATTTTCATTCACAGCTCGTGCATATGAGTGTGTTGAGACTTATATAATTATTTGGTTAGGAAACCGTCTAAAACTTCCCATTTTTGCCGTTTAAAAAAATAATTTTTTGTACAATCGTTTGTCAAGTCCTGTACAATAGCCTGACAAGAAATACTTACTTTTGTACAATGGCTTGAATTGCATATGTGACATATTGATTGTAATAAAATGCGTCTTTACCTCTTTTTGCATTATATTCGACTGATACTTTCATGATATTATGCTCGCCCGTAAAATATACAGAGAATAAAATGTCGGAAAAATAAGAAATTTTTGCATGATGGAGAATCACGTGACATAATTTTATAAAGTCTTCCATAACTAACCTAGTATTTGATTTACACTGACGAAATACTATACTAAAGTATAATTGAAGTCTCAATCTTTGTCAATCTGCTAGAACCCGGCTTTAACCGATATCAACATTTGACAGGGACTAATTAATAGTCATCATCCATGACCCTGGGAAATCCAAAATAGATTATTTTTACTGTAACCAAACAGATATCCTGTTTGGATCTCCTGTTATATATAATTTTACAAAGCACAATTGTAAACACACGATTTTGCACTGAAATGTGATTTCATCGAGGCATTCGTAACGGTTTTTAAAAGTGCGTAGCATGGCGAATGGCACAATCAAATGCGCGTACTGTACACTTTATCCCACCAAATCCGTTGAGTATACACGCGGTATAGTCACGTGACATTTTCCATGGACAGCAAGCTGAGTTTAGAGTAGTGTCTTTTGTGGTGTAATATGACAACGACCTGTGAATGGTAAAAAAATAGCGACTCTAATTTGGCGGGGAAAAGAGGGATTTCGATTTATAGAAATATGTGTTTCGAACCCACTATCCTTAAATAAATCTACGTAATACTATCTGTAGACAGCTACTGTACTATCACGGCCACCGCGGACAGCAAATGTGTTATTATTCGCCATTTTTCAGTAAGAATTATGCTTCTCTGCCAATTTACATATAATGGAATATACAGTAACCTTTCGTCACGGCACATGGTTCGATGTTGAATAGGGCACAATTAATATATTTAGTAAACAGTGACATATTTTAAGCTGTAGTTACGTGGTTTAAAATGAAAGGCGGCTATGTTAAATCGATTCTCAACCCATCCACAGTGACATAATTTCGGACAAACAATATTATTTCGAATTTATTGTTACATAATCTCGTAAAGTCTACGGCTTGATTCTAGCCGTAGTCAAGAATTTTCAAAAAGGTACCGACGGTTTATCAAAACATAACGTTTGGCAAACCAAGTCTACACGTTTAGCACAAAATTCGTTGCTATTATATAAACTCATTCATCACTCTAAAATGAATTTTGAAATATAGGTAGAGAAAGAAGCCTATCCAGTGGAACATTGGGTAACAAATTAAAGAAGATAAACCGAAATTTCGTGTTTGTGTTGATATTTTAATCTGTGTGAAATATAGGCAAGCGACATTACAAACTGCTTGTAAGCGATTGTACAATGAATTCATAATGGAATTGTCATTAACCAAACGATTGTACATAAAAACTGTCAAACTGCGGACACTTAAATTGGGAATTTTATTGGAATGGACATCATTTCGTCTAAATCATGTTCTTAGTGAAAAAATACATACATAAAGGCATTTAATTTTGGGAATAAACAATACGATGAATGTTTAAAAACGATAAAAATGGCAATTTTATGTGGTGAATATCATGCTCCAATTTTCCCATCCAAATGATCATGGCATTTTGTATGGTTTAAACAGCTCAGACCGGGCGCATATGAGGACGATGCCTTCAATGTTTATTCAAGATTACGACATTACAACAAAATATAAGATATATGTCGAAATAATTATCAATCATAAACTTTTTCTTACCTATGTCAACCGCCGGTGTTTACCAAGTTGCATTTCCTCGATGTACAGACACACAAGCTATCACTCAAAGACAAGCGTTCACACACTTCCGCTCCTACACTGTGTTATTACATGCAACCGGCCTCACTAGGCTCTTTCCTAAATGTATGACTTATTTGGGAACTCCTTGTAATTTTCCCATAAATTGATCCCAACCGACCACAAAAAAGATCTGAATTTTTGTCGTTTTTCTAGTCGGATGGGATCAATGTTTTGAAAAATTACATGGATTCCACAAACAAGTCATATATCTGAGGAAAGGTCCCAATATAAGGTGGGATACATGCTACTTTTGAAATTTGAAAATTGACGCAGAAATAAGAAGGTTATTATATACTGAAACAAAAAAGAAACGCAACTTCCATTTCAATTCATTTTTACGCAAAGACATCAAATCAGATTGAATCAAAATGTGATTCATTTTAAGCAATAACATTTCACCTTATAAGGTCAACAAAATCTTGTTTGTAGCAAATTCCATTAATGAGAAAACACCCAGTTTACACCGGGCGTCAACACAATTTGACAAAAAAAAAAAACCAAAAAAACAACTGAATGTAGGTCGAAAAACACATTCTGTTTCGTTTAGTTTTTTTTCCGGTATTCGAATGTTGTGAAGTCCATGCGATTTAATAGCGGTCTCCGTTGCAATCTTAAACCTATCCCGTAGGTGGGGTTAACCTGATGAGTCGGTCCTGCATTGACGTCATATCTCTTGCACGTCCGCTCCGTGCTCGATCGGTTGTGGTCCCATTGAGAGCCAACAGCGTAAATAGTCGAACATGTGTCGATTTGTTGCCCAATCAATGTCTTGCGATAACAATTTGACCTTTTCAAACAAACAACATCCGTACTGCAGGTTGGCGCTGGGTTTGGCGTAGCCGTGCTATGCGTAGGGTAGCGAGAAGTGTATGAACGCCTTGGCATCTTCTTGGTCTATGTTTTAGGTTGTGTTTGAAGAAAATTTGCTTTAATAGTAGTCATTTAGAAACCACGGCAGGGTCATAATCAGTTTTTAACAATTCACTATGTATCACGTGATGAATTTACGACATCTGACAGAAACGACACTGTATTTATGCGTATGGAGGCAGGAATATCAAAAATGTACTCAATATCCATTTAAAACATGTTTGGTCGAAATTATTTCGAAAAATTGGGGTTGCGTATCTTTTTTGTTCTAGTATACTATTTCTTATCTGAAGCGGGGACATTTGTCCGTATTCGGTACCCATCTCATGATTGTACAACCTCCATCGTGTTGGAGAAATCTATGGATCTGCGTATTTTTTTCTCCACACAGTTGTTTTAAATGGGATACGGTAGAACATGAAAATTCTTCTATTGAGGATCTGGATTGTTCGTTTTATTTACATATATGTTAGTCGTGAACGGTTATACAAAAATAGGCGTTGTTGACTTAGGCCTATGCTCTGATTATGGAGTTATCAAGACACGTGGTTAGTACTATTCTCATCTTGTTCGCATATAACAAAGAAACAAATACTAAATACATGTACATTTGAGTCGGGATCTGGAAAATGTCCCTTAATTAAGTCTTTTCAGACCAACATGGTTATAAATCAGCCTGCGTATACACATAGTCTGATCAGGTATCATGTTGGCCTTCAATAGATTTTTCATGATCTGTACACATGGAATCCTTCTAAGACCAGCATGGATCTTGTTGAAAATGCACTTAGACACAGGCTGATTTTGATAGTTGACTGTCTCAAATGCTAAAAGTGACACTTTCTAGATAGCGGCCCATTCATAAGCCACGATGTCGTCATATCGTCAATTAAAGATGCGTGCACATCTTGTGTGACAAATGTTCATCAATGAATGTCTTGACGACCAATTTGTACTCTTCGGGATATTCTCTATAAATAGAAACATGACGGGGGTTTTCCCATTTCATACATCTCACGTCGATGCCTCGTTTTGATTGATTTTCCATAATTGTAGCGAAAACCTTTTCTTCAAACAGTGCATCGCCACGTGAACATAAAATTAAAGTTGGTGTCCGATTGACATTTGTCTCAAATATTCCAAAAGCGTTGTTAAAATCTTTTCTTGATTTCCGAGCGATCGAGTAAAATACACTTGACGTCATTTCGATCATGTTTTGTAGTAACGGATTATTTGTTGCGATCTTGGATATAGCCTTTTCACCCGAGGGTACATGGACAGGGCTATCGAAGATTTGACATTGAAGCCGACCGGAGAATATTTGAATTCCTTTGTATTTCCCGGTAGAATGGTTAAGAATCTCCAGATATATGTAACCACCTATGGACAGTGCATGTACAAAAATGGGTTGTGTCTTCCCATTCTCTTCTTCGCATAGTTGAAGAACTTTTTCGGCGAGGTTTTTACCACTTTTAGATATCAATCCGACCTTTAGATGCGCCTGAAATATAAGGAGAGAACACATGAGTAACATAACGTTCAGGAAAAGTGCAGTGATCAAGAACCGTAAGTTAATGATTTGCAACTTAATGTTTGTCCGGAGCACAACTCAAAAAGTATTTTAAGATAGAATCATAAAACTTCATAGGCAAATGCATCTCATTATAAATTGAAAAGTGCAGTGTACAAAAATCGTAACATTGTAGGCCAGATTTATTGAGTTTTTATATAACTCAAAAAGTATGAAACTTCGTATGTGGATCACTCTACCCACCATATTTAAGGAGTTATTGCCCTTTGTTAATTTTCATACTTGATCAATACTCTCATTGAACATCTTCAAATACTAGATAGCCATACCCTTTAGGGGATATGCATGTTTAAGGTAGTCTTCTCCTAATGAGATTTTCGCGACGTCGGGTTTATTCGGGCGACGTCGAAAGCATTCGGCGGTGGAACTTTCCGCCACCGAATGCTTACGACCGCGCCCGAATAAGTTCGGATACGTAACGACGACGCTCAAAAAAGTCCGATGTTTTATGAATCTCAAAATGGCCATATCACGGGTATTCTACCTCATGATAATCTCTTGTAAAAGTGCTATCAGAAGCGTATTTTACCTGGACCTGTATGACGTCAAATCCGTGACTCAGGTAGATTTCCGAGTATTTCCGAACATGTTCGGGTTTTCCCATCAGCCATCCCAACACAATAGCGAGAGGTCTCGGTGTGTCGGTTATTGTCGTCTGCTCAAATACACGGATGTGATCATCCACGATCGTTTCTGTAAACGTTTGAGGACCCACGACACGCACCACAGTTTTCAGATCATACGAATATGATCGCTGAAACAGAATTGATTTGGCATTTATTACACCGTGACGCTTAAATTGAACTACCATTATCTACCACGTGGTAGCATTCGAATATACCAACCTATCTAGTTTGGGTATTCTTGGAAATACGAGGGGTGTTCAATAAATTCGCGGGAATACATTGTTATTTCGTCAGATATTGAGTAAATACACTGAAAGTCATACATAATGTAGAGTGTCGCTTTCTGCATTATAGCAATACAATCATATTGATTTCTTTAAATGTTTTATAATTATGGTTGTCATAGTAACGTTGTTCATCGACAGGCGACCCACCGCCATTTTGCGTCCATTTGTGGCAATAATGGCGTGAGTCTTTCACGTGTAAGAAAATTATACATTATATGTTTTTCCCTATTATGGATTTATCAGAAACATGTAATTGTTTTATCTATAGAAATTCAACTTATCTATTATAATATGTAGTAAAAAAATACATTACATGCACTTCGGCTCTAAATATCATGTTACTGACGCCAGTTTCTTTTTTCGCAACCTTCACCTTACGAATTTCAGTTTTTACCGTGGATATAATTACCACAAAATAAATCTTTTTGTAACTTAACGACCATGATCGTGTTTCATCGATGTTATGCAATGTTTTCATCGTAATACAGAATAATGATGCTAATTTCTGAGTATCAACAAAATGAACAATAATTCGCAGGTAGATCTACGTGTTTTAACATTATGGCGGCAAAACGACAATGATAAGCTTTTAAATGCTCCGAATCATGCAGGAATGACTTTAAAAGAGGTTGTTCAAGAAATTCTCTAAATTATAAGAACGAACCAGATTAGATAAGAAAAGTTGAATGCCGTTTTTCAAACGGTAAAAGCTCGTATTTTACTGATTTTTGGGCCGCCTTTCCGTACATGAGGATGCCATGAGCACTTGAAAACATGTGTCTGTAGTAAATAAACAAAGTTTTCTATTGATTTTTGATAAAAATGCTAACATTTTCCCGCGATTTTATTGAAAACCTCTCGTAATTACGTCGAACTGCATCCAAGATGTCAGCGTCCTTGAAATGCACACATGCAGTGGTTCAGTTTAAAATTCCAATACAATAAATGCTTGTCTTCCAAGAAATGTTTTTGTACAAATAGAAATGACAAATATTATTTGTCTATCTGGAATAATTTTGAACGCCTTTGCAACAAGCAGTAGCAGAAGGTTTAAACAAATGGTATGTACAATTTGTGAAAAGTGTAGCTCAGAAAACTTCGAGACAAAGGAAAAATGCGGATTATCATCACTTTCTTCTTCTGTCTCAATATTTTCCCAAGTCTTTTCGGTTTTTTTAAAATCATTTCGATAACAAGCTTCTTTAGATAATGAATCAAATCAATCATTCATAGAAATAAAGAAGAAAAGACGGAACATTGTTTATTCTTAGAATCTATCGTCGGTGCTGTTGCAAAATTCCAGCTTTAATCAAAGGGGGGGGGGGGGGGGGTTGAATAGCACTTACGCTATTCTCTCTTTGGTTGTTGCATTTCACCATTACACAGCTACACCTAACTTGCCTGTCCCACCTAACCGAACATTCGTAGCGAATTTGTACCGAAGGTCAATGGCAAAATCGCAGTGTTTGGTTTTCAACGATTTTGTTCCGACCATGCACCGGATACGTAACGAACATGTAGCGACTGTGTCGAACAGCCAACGATGTTAGATCCGAAATATACCCCAATTCATTCCCAAACATCAACGAACCCCTACCGTTTGAGTTACGGCTGTAACG
Source organism: Fragum sueziense (assembly GCA_963680895.1). Lineage (NCBI taxonomy): Eukaryota > Metazoa > Mollusca > Bivalvia > Cardiida > Cardiidae > Fragum > Fragum sueziense. The sequence continues at coordinate 19,262,936 of OY804602.1, read as the reverse complement.
TCATATTCTGGATGGCATCGTGAGGATCGGTGTGTTTCGTTGGCTGCACGTTGGCCTTTTCTGTCAGACGGTATATTCAAACGCACCTTCATCGGAGTGCAAACGCTGGTCCTTCGGTGCGATCATAACGAACATATCGACCAGGAATTCGTCGGCGAATTATTACCGATATCAAAACGACAGCAACGAATGTCAGGCGCGCGCCTATCGATCCTTCTGCGAACCATTACCGAACTCATTCCGAAAATTTTGATTGCTGCATTCGTCGAGAAATTTTGTGCATGCTCAAAAACTTTTTTGGGCGTCTGCAGACACCGACGATTGTCGACGGAAAGCTCCGAACATATACCGAACATAAACCATTTTGTTGAACGACCCTTGAACGAATATGCCGAAGTAAGTTCGGTACGCTTTCGGTGTAATTTTCGGTAAGGTGGGACAGGGCCGTATTAAAAAAAAATGAAATAATAAATAAATAAAATACAGGGGGTGCAACGTACAGTCGGCATTTTAGGTCAATATGGATGTGAATGGTCAAAAATGGCGGCGAAAACAGATTTCTTCACTATGATCGGGGGATAAATTAACACAGTAAGTATGTTTCTTGGCTTTGATTTAATATGTCACCTGGTCGAGAATGTGGAGAAACTGAGTACAGACCTTGGGAAAGTGGTCCTATCTTCTGATATGTCCTCAAACTCTAGTGATGCTCGACATAATGTGGAGCTTGAAGCGGCGAGAAAATCGGTCCCGATTTTGACCCGTATAAAATAAGCCTTAGCAGCGAAAATAGGGTTATCTGAGACTTATTTTCAGTGCATACACCACTTAAACAATTAGCTCAACATCCTTGTACTATTTAATATCAATGAAAACCCTAAATTCACGAAAAAACAATGTGTAAGCTACTTTATGTTGTGTTTGGTCAACTGTACTATGTACAATTATGTTGCTATATGGTCAACATTTGTCGTGTTTCAATAAGCTCCTTTGAAAGTTTTTTTTAAACCGTCCACGCAAACTTAAAACTCTGCATAGTGACAGATGATCATAATTATACAGTTATGAAAATGCAATTTGTAGATTAGGAAATTAAAACTAGAGCTCAGGAGGCAACCTTATCTCATTCCCACTTTGGTACAATACCTACCTGCACGTTTATTTGTCATGAAACCTTAGTTTTATGTATTTCCAAGATCTTTCATGTGGCGTTGCCTCGACACACTTCAGGCATTATCATATTCATACCCAAAAAAGCATTTGGTGGAATTTTCATGTTTGGTGGAATTATCATGTAAGCCTCCTATTGAAATAATCATGAAAAATGCATATTTTTGTGTAAAAATTTAGAATGCAGCAGTTTAAATTAATACCAAAGTTTACTATGTCTTTGTCAAGACTCCATTTTATCACAAAAAGATTCTTTATGTATCTTCTTACTTTTAGCCAAGTTTCATGGAAATTCAGGACCGGTAAAGTTGTCATTTCGTTGATACGTAGTGAAGTCGGTATCCAAAACAAGCGTCAAACAAAAGTTTGCAAATACACCTAAAACATCGCCTTTTTACAATAGAATAGTTCTGCTGAATGGCAGGCCAGTTGTGCAAATTGTGTAAAAGGGCATGACTGCAAGTTATCAGGTCATGATCTTTGTAGATTTGTATTGTATCCTGTAAGCTCCTTGACCCAGTTACCGGTGGTCTTAATGTTAACGATTTAATTGATTATTGTAATGAAATTGACCAATAACATGGGCAATAACATTTAGGGGGGGGGGGGATTTAGAGAGCACAATGTTCGGTCCACCAGCTATGAAAGTAGAGTGAACAGCAGCTGTCAAGTGTTTACTCCATTAACCCTTTCCCAAACAAGACCTAGTTTTGATGTCCTTTTTAGAAATGGTTTGGGAAAACATTGAGGCAAAAAAAGAAATTTTCACCTTTTGCCCCAATATTTTCCTTGTTTTATTGTACACAAATCATATCTCTATCAAATTATCAATATTGATTTTGTTGTCTACAGACGCTGTGATATGAGACCATCCTGTGATTTTGCCGTTTAGAAAAGGGTTAAAGCAGTAACCTACCAAAAATATCGAACTTTATATTTCAGGGACTTAAACCATTCAGGGAACAGCTGAATCAAAGAAAATGATGTTTTACAGACCTAGCTCCACTTGGATGTGTACCTGAGGCTGCACAGGAGAGGGAGAGACAAAGCCTTTTTGTGTTTAATAATGAACTGAAGGAATTTGAAGACTTTTATCCAAAATTCAGTGAAAAAGCAGTACTTGTTTTTTAATATTAAGTATAGATCATGATAAATGACCTGGCAGAGCATCTCTTTCTAATAGCTAGGTATGCTCTGCCAGGGCATTATTGCAAACTTAACTTATCATAATAAAGATGCATGTTTTTGATATAAAATTGTCATACTTATAGACTTGATTGTGGATTAGTTTAGTTTTAACATTGAACATTTTTTGCCAGAGCTTTAAAGCAGGATGAATAAATTGTCCCTGGACAAGCATCCAATTCCTCCATGTTTTCAAAAGCTTACCGGTACCTCATTGAGCATTGAGTTTCAAATAGACTTGTTTAAAAATAAAGGTTTTTTTGCAAAGTTTCAGATATCCTGCCTTAGACTTCTAAGCATATCATGAATATACTTTTTTGTCAATTCCCAAGTGATATATATGAATTTGGAACTTGTTTTGTGTTATTAAAGAAAATAGCAGCGGTTGAAGAATCTCGGGGTTTGCTTTATTGATTTTCAACTCATTTTTACCCTCTTCCAAACAACTAAACTTTGGACTGGTCCAGTTTGAAAGCAGCTGGTTGTTAATGAAGATATGATTTCTATAGAGAGCTTAGAAAATATTGAGACATAAGGAGAAATGGTATTATTCCTTCTATTGCATCAGTGATTTCACAAGGTTTTTCCATCAGGGACATCAAATATATCATCGCTATTCTACAGCTTAAAGCAAACTGCAGATACGAGGTTTTCGATGAAAAGCGTCGATATGGTAAATGAGTTGAGGATGGAAAAATGAATGATTTTTTCATTCAATATCCTTTCAGTCCGGTTGTCCTGCTATGCAGTACACTTTTGTGGAAAAGGATGAAATTGTTAATATGGTTACCAGAATCCTTCCCCATTTGATGCTTTCAGAATCTGGGTTTTGAATGATCCAATTGGTCACTGGTGTCTTCTTTACTTCTAGTCTAGTAGGGTATTTCAGTCAGAAATTTTCAAAGGACATTTTAAACTGCATTTGGCACATTTCTTTGTCTAGGGAAAGTCTGTAGTAAAAGTTAAGTGGAGATGTGATTCTCAATTTTCTAACGCTAACATCTTTATATGTCATTACAACAGTAGACAAATTAAGATTCCAGTAATGGAAAATTTGACCACAAAGTTTCTAATCTTATGTATACTCGATTTGGATTTTATAGAGTTTTACATCCCACTCAACTACATAGGTCATTTGGAGACGGGACCTCAGTTTAAAGTCTCATCCGAAATACTGGAGAGGTGGGGGATCGAACCAGTGACCCATGTGTTAAAAGACCAGCGTGTTACCACTGCACCAAATCTGGCCCTTATGAATACAAGATGTATTTCATTAACCCTTTTTGCAAATGGCCCAATTTTAGACTGCTGCAATTGAAAAGGAGTTGCATAGTTGACATCAAAAGTCTGAAATGTGTTTAATTGAATGGGAAATATTGAGAGAGAAAACAAGAAATTGCTTATTATCAGCAATTTCTTTTTTTCTCTAGATTTTTTTCTCAAACAATTTCTTCAAGGACACCAAAAGCCTGTTTTGTTCGAGAAAGGGTTATTTTGACAAAATTCCCACACAATGACTCTTTTTGACTCCCTACAAGATAGTGGCTTTGGAAAACAATGTGGGAAATAAAGAAATTGCTTGTGGCAAGCAATTTCTTCATTTCCCACAATGTTTTCTACCACAAAGATATGAAATTCAAAATTTTATTCACTTGAAATTGTATTCTGCAACATCTTTGAAATTAGACTAGTCTTAAAATTTTGCTGTCTGGTAATGGGCTGATAAACAAACAAAAATAGCATGTTATAGCATGAGAAGCATTGAGAGAATGGAAAAAAATGTTGGTCATCCACATTGCCTTTCATTGCTTTTCAACAGCGCCCGACGCCCTGTTAGATCCGCCCTGGTAAAAGGCAGAATGGATACCGGTCGAGCCAGGGTTCTGATTCGTTTTTCTCAGCCAATCCTTGGTTTTGATGTATCTATGAGACAATGCTTTGGAAAACATTGAGGAAAGAATAATAAAAAATGCGGACATTCAGCATTTACACCTTTTAATTTTTAATTTTTTCTACCACATCAAATGAACATTTCACATTATGAATCAGATTCACATTGTTATCAGCAATTATTTTCAATTTGGACTAGTCTAACAGACAAGTATTAACCCTTTACCACATGAATGCATTTTGAAATTGATGCACCACAAGATAGAGGAATTTGAATATAACATTGTGGAAAATCAAGAAATTGCCTGTTGCTAGTAAGCAATGTTTTAACATTTTCCATTATATTTTTCAGCAAGAAAGAGCAAGATCATATAACTTTTTTCACTTTAAATTACTGTCTGTAACATGTTTGAATTGGGACCAAACTCAAATTTTGTTGTTTTGCGGTGGGTTATACAGTACCGTACCACATTGTATAATTTTGTCAGGATTTTATTCTGTAACAAGCAAGAACACCAAATAGTACCAGAGTGCAAATGCTTAATTAATCTTTTCCAAAACAAGACATGATTTTGAAGTCCTTAATAGAAAATGCTTGAGAAAACATTGAGGTAAAAGAAGAAAATGCTGATAACCAGCATTTACTTCTTTTGTCTCAATGTTTTCTGAGCTATATTATAGGCAAGTCCTATCTTAATTAACATATATTTTTTGTCTCTGAAACAACTTTGAAATTGATCAACCCTAAAATTTTGCCGTTTTGGAAAGGGTTAATTTAACTTGAACTTCTTTTAAAGCTGTATGTCTGGTCATTAGCATTGCCAGACTGGGAACCATCATCCATGAAAATATTTTGAAGCTTGACTGTGGTTTTCATCATCTTGTATCAAACTTCATATATCAATAGCATCTATCTTTACAGTACGTTTACAGAGTACAAACATGCATAAAATGTTCATTTGTGAAGGTAATATCTCTGGTATGCCGTGTAAGTGAACTCAGACAGTTATATCAGTTCGTTTTCGGAATTCATCAGGACTGGGATACTGATCTATCTGCTACGGTCAAGTGTCTGTTAAGGAAGATTAACATCACCTGAAAAATATAAACAAGATTTATTCAAACAACAGCACGGTAACCAAACGTCTGTAATGAATACAACCCAATGGCGGATCCAGGATTTTTTACGGGTGGGGAGGGGGTGGGGTGCGGTGGTCAAAGCCCAAATGATGGCTTAAAATATGTTAGATATGTAAAGTTATATAGTCAAAATTCAATTTTCGGCTAATTCCAGGGGGGGGGCGTCATAACCTTCTGACCCCACCCCTAGATCCGCCCTTGCAACCATTTCCAATACAATGAATGATACATGTAACATGCTGATACAACCAAGTGTTAAACATGTAGAACATATTGACGAAAAGGAAGAAAATATTTGAAACCACCTTCCTTTTTCTCAATATTTTACATCTTGTCAAAGGGAATAATTAAATTACACATTGTCGTGCCTTTAAAAACATTAATTTTAATGTCTTTATCAGCTGTCAAATGGAACCATATTGTTACTACAATATTCTTCTTTTGACTTGCTGTTTCCCAAATCCATAACCTGGTATGAAATGAAAGCGCTGCCGGCAAACAAAAACATTGTTTTCGTGGAAATGCACAGAACACGATGCATTTTCGTCAAAAACTTAGCAGCATGTTGTCTATTTATTTTCTACCCGAGTCTTAGTGAATAAAACAGGAAAACTCTACCAGACATTTGTTTATGTCATGTGATATCAAGGTCAACAAAGGCATTATTTTTAGCGTTATAGATCCTTGACGGTTGTGACAGTTTGTTTCACTTTTTGGGAAGGTATTGGACTAAAGTGGGAATGAGATAAGGTTGCCTCCTGAGCTCTAGTTTTAATTTCCTAATCTACAAATTGCATTTTCATAACTGTATAATTATGATCATCTGTCACTATGCAGAGTTTTAAGTTTGTGTGGACGGTTTAAAAAAAACTTCCACATGAGCTTATTGAAACACGACAAATGTTGACCATATAGCAACATAATTGTAGTACAGTTGACCAAACACAACATAAAGTAGCTTACACATTGTTTTTTCGTGAATTTAGGGTTTTCATTGATATTAAATACCGGTAGTACAAGGATGTTGAGCTAATTGTTTAAGTGGTGTATGCACTGAAAATAAGTCTCAGATAACCCTATTTTCGCTGCTAAGGCTGATTTTATACGGGTCAAAATCGGGACCGATTTTCTCGCCGCTTCAAGCTCCACATTATGTCGAGCATCACTAGAGTTTGAGGACATATCAGAAGATAGGACCACTTTCCCAAGGTCTGTACACAGTTTCTCCACATCCTCGGCCAGGTGACATAATAAATCAAAGCCAAGAAACGTACTTACTGTGTTAATTTATCCCCCGATCATGGTGAAGAAATCTGTTTTCGCCGCCATTTTTGACCATTCACATCCATATTGACCTAAAATGCCGACTGTACGTTGCACCCCCTGAAAATGAAAACCACTCGTCGCCATTCAAGTCTCGGATGTGCCCATTTAACGGCTTGGCTTTTTGACTTAGTTTCATGAACCCAGTAACTTCGAGATAACGTTCGTCAATTGTAGATCTTTCACGGTAGGAATTCCTGTGACACAACATTTTCAATATTGTTCCATAATCATGATAATATAATGGCCATTTAAACAAAAGATTTGCAGAGAATGTGTGAAAATTCCATGGATTTTGGTTGGTCGTCAATAACTTTTTTATCAGCTGATTTTTAACATACATACGACACCCTGCTAATTCATGTCATTTTCTCAACTTCTCTGTTTCATACTGTATTCATATAGGCCAAGTATTAAAAACTAATTGCCGATTTTCTGAAATTAAAATGTCACATGATTCCCCATTATGTGCATGTTTCAATTCAATTACCTTTAGAATACGCGACAACATCCTTCTTAGTTCAGCACAACGAACAATTTGACTTAAACAGATCTATGTTAAGTTGACAAACTGAACTTTCTACTTTCCCAACGCTGTGATTTTGGGCTGCTCCCTTTGTTAAAGCTGCTACAGAAGAGAAAATAAGTGGAAAAGAGTGGACAAAAAGTAAACATTATTATATCTTTATGTTAAAGTATAGTAAATATTGCGGGAAAATGACACAATGCTGATAATCAGCAAAATCTACTTTTCTCTCAATGTTTTCCCAAAGTATTTCTACTAGAGACCTCGAAACCATGTCTTGTTTGGGAAAGGATTAGCCTAATAACCTTTTTACACTTGTGAAATGTAATCCATCTCTACAGCGAAAGCGGAGAACTCAGCTCAGATTCTACATCCTAGCCCTTTACCAGGCGATTTCTTTTAGACTAGACCAAATTCACAGACAGATGCAACTGCATGAAGTTAAACTATTTTCTCTGTCTTTCTGGGTAGAAAGCATTTGGGACAATGAAGATATCCTTCACTTTCTACATTTTGGGGTGTGTGGGGGGGGGGAATCAAAAAGCATATCAAAAAGCATAGTTATGTGTTAATGGGTTATAGGAATTACATAACACATGGTCTTATTTTGAAAATAAAAGAAATGAAAACATCACGTGAAAATTTTGTGCAAGTCATCTTTTATATGGCCAAAAATAGACAAGGTCAAAGAGTGAATAAAAAGGCATTAGAACAGCACGTGAGCTGTTTTTCACGATGCAGTGCAGAGCACGTTGCAAATTTTACGCTCGCTCGGTCATACCTCACGTTTTTCGTAAGGTACATGAGTTCCATCCATCATGAAATACCAAACACTTCGTGCGACATCGGGTGTCATCTGTGGCAAAGGAAATTAACAAGGGCACCCCTCGTCAATTTCCTTTGCCACTGATGACGCGCAGAAACTGACAAGGGTATACCATGGACAAATATTGTTGGCATTGATGACCCCCGAAGTTATACAGAGTGTTCTGTATATTGTGATGGATGGAATACCTTAAGCATCCTTAAAGGACTAAAAGTGTCCATCAAAACTACTAAATTGTGACGTAATCGTGACATCATTTTAAGGTATTCCATCCATCATTAGATACCAAAATCTTCAAACAGCTTTGGGCGTCTTCCGTAAATCACGTGCGCGATATAAACAATATAAATCAAAGTATAAGCAGTACTTAAAGGCATACACCCACCTTTGGGTGGTAGGCTTAAACTATTATTTTGTATATAGCCTGACAAGGCCGTGGCTTTATTTTCCAGTGTTAATGTCGATTTTCTCTATCAAGGACGTCAAAAGCAGGTGTTGTTTTATGACAGGTTAACAGAAATACTTTTAGATACTCGTATTTCTAAAAAATATGTGCAATACATATCTATGCGTCTATTTTGTAGGGATATTTTGTGTTACATGATTACTGTTTTTGTCGCGATATGGATGAAACATAATACAAATGCCCTTGGTAAGATGAAGCAAATATCAAAGTACCAAAAGAACCGAAAACCAGTGAAGTATGATAAACTTGTTCCGATTTGAACCACAGGTCCATTGTGGCATTTTCCGAGAGTACATGAATATAAACATGAATTCTAGAGGCCGTAGAGACATTCTGAACTAATTGCAAGACATTAGTTCCTAGTGTGAAATGGCCACACCTGTACAAACGAATGTTAAATGATTGGAAACCATTATTATTAATACATGTGGGATATTTTATTGTACAAACGGCCGACCAAGTCAGCTTTAAGTCTACAGCTGATCTCAATCTGAATGAATTCAGAAAGATCTTATTTCATAATGTTACATCTGAGAATCACCCATTGAGGTCATCTTCTGTGACCTAGGAAATTCCACTTTTTCTATTTATACACCAACCAATCAAAACGCTCGTTGCAAACGCAGGTCTGTTGTCTTTGACAACAACACCAAAATTGCTGCGTTTGATAGACATGCGCTTGATATCGAGCAAAGAGCAAAGTCCGTCAATTTTGAGAGCAAAGATATGGCATTAATGAAGTGGATAGTTTTCGGTATATTTTTGACACTAGCAGTAACAGTTTTATACAATCATCGCGCTAACCTTTGGAATGAACTTCCAGAAAATATCAAACCAATTTCCTCTCTCTCACTTTTTAAATCACACCTTCTACGCCATTTTGGCGTGACGTCCGTACCAAAATACTATTTTGTAGGAGAGCGAAGACTTTCGGTTTTGCATACAAGACTAAGAAATAACTGTAGTAATTTAAACTTTGATCTTTTCTCAAATCATAAATATTTCTCCTTCAACAAGGTGCAGTTGTGGATACGCTATAGAAGACGCTAATCACTATTTCTTTAACTGTCAAAATTTCGTAGATTCGCGCGTAAGGTTATTCCGAGAACTACGCCAATTTCATCCACTTTCTCTGCAATTGTTATTATTTGGTTCTGATACCCTCAATTTAAACGAAAATTCAATTATCCTTAACTGTGTCCAAAGGTTCATCAGAGAAACAAAAAGATTTGATATGTAAGGCTTGGTTTTAGCAAAGGCAATAATATCCCATTTTTTTCCAAACACTGACTGACTCCACTTCCTCATTTCTTTCATGTTTTCAAATTGATTGCCATTCATGATATTTCTTATGTAGCCGGAACAAATCTGTCTTCTCTTTGTTTTAAAAATTATAACCAGCACATTTTCATATATTCATAATTTTGAGGACTGTTAGCTTTGTAAGTTCTAAAAGGGGAACGACCGACTCTAAGTTGAAAGAACTTGTGGCCAAACCCTTTTGCCCATATACTTGTCTTGTTATAAACATCTTATGTAAATAATTGTAATAATTATGGCAATAAAATATGTTTAAACTAAATCGCGCTTACCTAAAATAAAGCGGTGTTTAATTTTGAATAAAGGCTATATAAACTATATATGGACGCATCCATATTCAGTTGGCTGAATAGCTCAGTGGTAGAGCTGCGACTTGAATGACAGAGGTTAGGTGTTCGAATCCCACCTCGGTTACATCTTTTTGTCCCCATTTTTCTTTTATATCAACATTTTCATAACAAATTATTCTAGAAATTGCAAAAACGTAATAAAATACAAGTATAAATTATGCTTTTATTGCGTGAATCGTTTTGTTAGAAAAATGTAAAAAAAAATAGTGGGAAAACAATGTTCCCAACGTGGGAATCGAACCCTGGTCGTATGGATGACAGGTCGGACGCTCTACCACCGAGCTAATCAGGCATCTGACAACAATATGTAGTAATCAAATTGCCAATATATGGTTTATACGTTCTTAAGTTGGCATCGCTTTATATCGGGTTAGCGTGATCACTGGTGGTGAACAATTTTCGCTACAACAAGGTATAGATATTTTGCGTTTAAATAAGAATTTACATATTTTTTTTCTAATGACAATGAACTTGTTCTAAAAACAGAGCGGGTTTACTGTTTTGTAAAGACAAACTGTCGGTGCCGTTTTAAAATCTCGTAACTACGGCTTCGATAAAGCCGTAAATTTGCGATATTTTATAACAACACTGGCGGAATACGTTTATTGCGAAAAAAACGTCCATCGCTTAATTTGGCCGATTTCCCCACCAGTGGTGATGATCGTATAAAACTGTTTCTGCTAGTGTCAAAAATATACCAAAAACTATCTACTTCATAAATGCCATATCTTTGCATCGAAAATTGACGGACTTTGATCTTTGTCTTTGTAGTGAAATCACCGCACTGGATGCGACAATGGCTACTAATCTTGTTATCCTTAGAAACGGAAGTGAAGTGCGCAAGCCCGTGCGCATGCCAAATATCTTTCAACTTTTCCAAAGCTATAATCTGATTGGTCCAAAGAAAGGTCACAGAAGATGACCCCTAACAGGTGGTCGTTAGATATTACTGAAAGACAATATCTAAATTTATTTAGATTGCAGCTGATCTGTGAATAAGTTTGACCGATGTGGTGGCAGTTTGCTTATGAGATTGTGTACTTGTGAGTGATGCACTTTATTATCTCAGACCAAAAAGTTATCCTTCTTATATCGCGTATCGGCTTCACATTAAATTACTCTATCCATCATTAGATACCAAACACTTCGTGTAGCTTCGGGCGTCATCCACGGCAACGGAAATTGACGAGATATACCATCGTAAATTTCCGGGCTTCAGCAGTGGCAACGGAAATTGACGAGATAATATCATCGTAAATGTCCGGGCTTCAGCAGTGGCAACGGAAATTGACGAGAAATACCTCGTCTATTTCTGTTGCCAAGAATGACTGCCAATGTTGAAGTGTTTGGTAGATTGTGAGGGATAGAATACCTTAAAGGGACATTTCATTCCAATTTCAATTTTTTAAAGTATGTCTTGATGCCAAGATTGGTTATTCTAATGAGTATAAATACTATTAGTTTTTTTAAGTTGTTGCCAATAAGCGAGAAACACGCATTTAAAGTTGAGACATAATCGATAAATTGCATATAAATCCGAACTGTCGTCCACAACAATTCGTTCAATTTTAACACAAAACTATAAATTTCTCGTAAACGGCGCAATATTTTGGCTTGAAATTTTCAGAATTTCCATAAGGAAACGTGCTCTTTCAGATAAAAATAAAAGTAAAATTTATGACCAAAAATTTTGAAATGTCACTTTAATGGCAAAATAGCTCGGTTTTCGGGTTCGTTGTTTTATACCTAATCTTGTCTCAAAAAGAAAATTCAAATTAAACACTAATGACATTAACAGTAATATTAAATTTCATTTTATTTGAAAAATACATCAACTAAAACCCCGGCAAAATAAGGATGGCTATCCCACGTCACTGTTTTGGAAAGGTGTAAGCCTTAACTCATTACTCATTACGGCAAAAATTTGGATTGTTCCAAATTCAAAGAGACGACAATATCAGTTGAGTAAAATTTATTTTTTGTAGTTCTGGATAGAAAACATTGTTGTCACAAGCAATTTCTTCATATCCCAAAATATTTTCCAAAGTCAATAACCTGTAAGTAGTCTAAGTGAGTCATTGTATGGTAATGGGTTAAACATCCGGCTTCAATGTAATACCCCTGTCCCACCTAACCGAACATTCTCCGAAATATACCCCAATTTGTTCCCAAATATTCGTTCCCAAATATCAAATTTTGTGCATGCTCAAAAAAATTTTGGGGCCCTGGCGTCTGCGAACACCGACGAATGTCGACGGAAAGCACCAAAAAGCACCGAAAACATACCGACCATAAACCGTTTGTGGAACGAACCTTGAACGAATATGCCGGATAAAGTTCGACATGCATTCGGTGTAAAGTTCGGCTAGGTGGGACAGGGCCATAAAATCTTCCTAACTTCTCAGCTTATACTCAATATAATTATGTTGACGAGAAAAAGTGCGCATAAGAAGATTAGTCCCGGTTATAACTCACGTTACACCAAACCCCATTCAAAGCATTTCTTTATGCCCAAGACAAACGGTAAACATGCACATCAGTAGTGTTTAATAGCATTTAAAAATCCCCCGTGTTTGGTGTAAAGTGAAATTTTCTTCATTTTCCACAATGTTTTCCAAAGCCATTGTGTTATAGAGCGTCAATAGGTTAACACATTGTTTTGTAATGGGTTAACACAGTGATGTATGGCAATGTCTCATTGTCAAGGAATGGGTTAAATGATATTTGGGAAAGATTTAAATGCTAATCCACAGCTATCGTTTTTGGAATGAACCTCAGAATGCAAATTCAAGTAATTTAGACAAAGAAATTGTTAAAGAAAACAAATTACCTGTATATCACAGAAAACATTGGGTGGAAAGAAAAATATTTTGGAAAATAATGGATTTCTCTCTCTCTCTCTCTCTCTTTTTTTTTTTTTTTTTTTTTTTTTTTCGTTGAGTTTTCATAATATACATACATACAATTGTACTTTTATTTAGTATATATCGAGGGCTCAGGGCAAAACTACTGTAACTACATGTTTTTCAGAAATTCATTTTTTGTATTTTTCAAGGGCGGATCCAGGATTTTTTTCCAGGGAGTCCAAGCCTAAGGTTTTTTTTCCAGGGGTGGGGGGATCCAACCCTAGATTATGGCTTAAAATGTAATAGATATGTAACGTTACACTAAATTTATATAGTCAAAATTTAATTTCCGGCCTATGCCAGGGGGGTCCGGACCCCCGACCCCCCTCTAGATCCGCCCATGTTTTTTAATCTTCAGGAAGGAATGCATCATGTGTTCAAATATTGGGTTTTTATTCGGTATACTTAAAAAGATATTTACAAGTTTAAAAATATTTTATCTCTTTAACTTTGAGAAAGTCATGAAGTTCTTTTCCTCTCCTGTAAAATTTTATGAAATGTAGTCACAATAGCTTTAAGGGTCAACTAAACAGTTTGACAGTGAATTTGTGCCATTGCTGGCTCCAAGTTAAACAAGTTTCTCAATGAAAATTTGTTTTATGTTCTGTTACATCATGATTATAACATGCCATAGTCATAGTTCATTTGACAGAAAGAACAAAGTTGAGCACCAAAATCAACAAGACAAGTCGAACATTTGGCGTTTCTCCCAAAACCAGCAACTTTCTCTAGACAACAAATTTTCTACTTTGAGATATGCCAAATTAAAGGGGGACGAGCTAGGCTGTCGAAAATGCAAATGGCACAATAATTACAAACCAGAAATAACGTATGAAATTACCAACCTGAAGGGGTAGATCATTTATGTCCATTGTTACAACTCGTCGAGCTTTATTAAGTATTAAAATCCAAGTCAATTAATAACATGCTGGTCGTCCTTGTTTTTGTTTTGTAACGGCTACATATGCCCAACCTTCAAAAATCAATTACGTCAGAGATACGTCATCTGTGCTCAGCGAGATTTAACACACCGTACAACCGGCTGCGTAGAAAGTCAGCAAAGACAGATTCGGCATCTGATGTCATGTGCATGGTAGGTCAAATGAATTTACTTTTATAAATAAACGAAAGGATCTTTGGTATTCTATAGTTGATAAATACGCGTATAAATGTTCAGTGCTTGTACAAAATAAACCTTTTCACGTATTCCTCGCAAATAAGGTCACAGTCATCGACACAGCCGGTTGTGCGGCGTGTTAATAACGCGGAGGTGTGCCTCGTTGACCTTGACCTTGTCTTGTTTTGAAGTAAAAATAGAATGTGTAAACACGCTTGTAAAGGATTGATCTATAGCAAAGGAAAGATGTTTTTCGCCGATATTGAGGTTTATATGCATTGCTTATTGTTTTTCCATGCACAAATATGAGTTCCCGAACAGTTCGAAAGCATAAAAACATAGAATGAGCCCCTTTAATGTGCACATTCTAATCCAGGTTGTACTACCTTCAAATGTCAATATATCACAGCGGTTTTCATAAAATTCCCCAAAGACCATTCCCGCCCATGCTTTTTCATCGGACGCCATTTGCAAAATCCATCGACTCCTATTCAGTAGTGTTTTGGAAGCATAAAACAATAGGCAGCGTAAAGAAATGAAGTGCACCTTTAAACCTGATTTATTGTTGATCTTCGAGTATGAAACATTACATCGATCGCGTCTTCACCTTCATATAATCGTCGATTCAAATGTCAGTCTTTAGTTTCCGGCACCTTCGTCTTCATCTTGGAAACAGTGGCTTCATACGCGCATATTCGTATCTTTGATAAAAGTTATTTTTCGTGACTATTATCAAGATTTTCAGTTGTAATTATCATATTTATTTTATTTATAAATATCTATAAAATTTCGATCGGTAAATCAACAAAAAAAAGTTTCGAAAAATTCGGAACTATTTTCAGTGTTATTTGATTGTGCCGGGAACCAGCATCCTCGAATTTGTAAACAGACGGCATACATCGAACAGATCGGCGTAAAAAACATATTTAATGAATGGTGAGTTGTCAGAAACATTAGAATTGATATTTGAAAGGTGGTGTGCGTATTACAATTCTTCGATTTTCAAAGAATTTGGACTATGCCATTCATAAATATGAAATAATTTGCACCGGAAATAGACTCTGTTCATATTTGATTTTTTTTCGAAAAATATTTTATTTAGCAAAGACAAAACGTACATGCATACTAAATACAATATGCATTCAGTCTCTACACAAATTAATATTTTAGACGACATAACAAATAAAATTACATCGTAGCATAATTTAAGAAATGTATGGTGTACATGTAGAGCAACGACCATTACAAATTAGTAGCGTCCGGATAATGTACCATGTTTTTCTTGTTAATTTTCTTTGCAATTACCGAGCAATACAACATTACAACAAAGGGAATGTTATGCTAATTTATAACACAATTCTGATAACAAGATACCTTGAAAATATGTTTACACTTTTGGAATCAATATGAAAAATGTAAGTGGTGTGTCAATAGAAAAATGGGGAAAGGTTATTATTATCATGTGACATATGTCTTCACTGTAGGAGCCATCATTGATTTATTTCAGTTCATCAAATAAAGAAAAGTAACAATTTTATTAGAAAACTTACTTTGACTGCTTGAGAATATGGCCAAATTTTTTAACCATACATAGTGTTTAAAAAAAATAGTTCCACCTTGAATTTCATATGAAAAATGAAGAAATGTCCAAAGTTTATTTCGTAAATGCATGTTTTTCGAAGAAAGTTACTTCATGTAAGTAGGAGTACTACCAAGTTTAGACCACGGTGTATGTTTGTGTGAAAAACTAGCCAACTTCATTCAAGGATAACTATGTTCTCGGTTTTCCTAGAAGTCGTCCTTTTTCGCAATGTTTTGATTGTGCTTTACAAGGTAAACCAGAATTAAGTTGCTTAACATCTTCTACTCATGTAGAGCTTTAATTTGATATATAATATGGCATATACATGTTAAGAATAAATGCAAAAAATAACTTTGGTCAATTTTGTGTAGATACCGAATTTACTGCAGCTTAAACTATCTTTGGCACATATGTACAACATATGTTTCCTGATACTCACACCAGTGAGGGGGTAAAAACAGTAAAAAAAAATCCAGCCGCATATGTTTACACTATTGAGCACAAAAGGAAAAATACCTGTTTAAATTACTTGTAGTTAAGTTTTAATTTTACAGGAATGGTTTTTGCTTGGACATGACACAAAGTATTTCAACTTTAAATATATAATTTTAATTGCACACTTTTCAAAAATGATATTTTTAGGTGCAACAGCATAACATGCAAAAAAGGTCATTTTTGAGCTATTGAAAGCCATCTCTGGTCGATATTTGTCATTTTAGATATGTAAAAGTATACATCTACAGAAAGGTCTTAACATTTCCTTTCATGTGGCATACATGTAATTTGTTCTAAGGTTAGATTTACATGTACATAAATATTGGACCATAACAATGAAAATTCCAAAAGTTAGGGATTATCTTGGCCAAGCCGAATAATGAATAAGAAGAAAGACGGCACGTTGCTCATTTCGAGCAGCTGAACTCTCTTTGGCTATTGGATCTACTACTACACAGCGACACATATTTAAAAAAAGAACGGAAAAAATCAACATCACTTTTCATGGAATTTATAGAATTTCTGGTGTGTCGATATCATGGTTTAATTTCATTTGCCCTTTCCCAAACAAGACATGGTTTTGACGTCCCTTATAGATATGACTTGGGAAAACATTGAGACAAAAGAAGAAACTGCTGATAACCAGCAGTTTCTCCTTTTGTCTCAATATTTTCTGTGCTAAAATATACACAAATCCTGTGTTTATCCACAACAATTTTGTTGTCTGCGGCAGCTTTGAATTTTGACCATCCTAAATTGTTGTTGTTTGGGAAAGGGTTAACCCAGTAGCTCCGAGATAATGTTCGTCAATTGTATCACGGTGGGGATTCACGTGACACGATATTCTCGACATTGTTCCATGATTATAAAATTAAATAACTAATTTGAAGAAAAAATGGAGCAGAAAATTCGGAAAAATGCAAATGATATTTTAAATCCATATTGTTTTTACCACGGACTTGAACATGGAGCAATTACTTCTACGGGCTTGTTGCTATGGAGGATGGCTGCGAAAACCGACACCGTTATAGATAGAACAGAACAGAGCAACTGAATGCACCCGAAGTTCCCTTTCTTCGGGGGCATGGAACCAAGTCAATACATTTAGTGATAATTAAAGCATTTATTATGTATTTACAAAATTCATTCAAAATAGTAATGGCAAGTCGTTGGGCAACAAGGCATCTACGATTACTAAATGCATGTACAATTTTGTGGCCCCAGCCCTGGGGAGACTACAGACTACCAACGTGCAAACGTGTAACGGGCCAGTCCGCGTCCCATGTTACCATGGTGACGAGGTCCCATGGGATACACCCATGTGGACAGCCCCAAAGGTCAGCCTGTCTACCTAATCCCCGGGAGAAAGGATTCAAGCGTTGTACTGCTTTGAACCTTCCCTCGATACATAGAGGTGAAGGGGAACGCCCACGTTATTCGAGGTGCGTCCCATCCGAAAACAAACGACTGTAATTACGACAACTACGGTAAAACACTAAACTACCTGCAGCTTGAGAGACTGTCAGGCCGAGGATAAGGCCAGGCTGAAACACCCAAGGGGCATACCTGTCTCCCCAGGACCGCCACTAGGGATCATCATACAACGATGATACCTTACGCCACAAAATACTGACTAGACTGGGTTTATATTTCCCTGGTGTTCATTAAAATGGACCATTGCCTCCTTCCAGTGTTTGAGGAGGGATTGATTCCCTAATTTTGACAGGTGGGTTCCATCCATCCTGTACCGACTTACCTCTGTAGCCGTGATGCAGCTATCATTGTTAATTATTTTCCCACCCGATTCGAGCATGAAGGCCCTGATAGCAGCATTGACCATTTTCCTCTTTTTTTCAATTTGTGCTCCAGTACCCAGGGGAGCGAAATGCCAGTATCTCCTGGGTAGGATGGTCGACCAAACAATTTCGCTTTTTCCAAAGAGAGCTCTGTATCTTAGGAGAGATGTTTTTATTTTCTCAATCAAGTCCTTACCTGAGACCCTTTCTGTTGTCATGTCATTTTGACCCACAGTGGATTATAATGAATTTTGGATACTTATCCTGTTTGTAGACTTGATCCATTTCGTAGTCTAGGTTGTTGATGGAAAGACTGTGGCCCTACAGCAATCGGTCAGCCCAGGGGGTCGTCTCGCTAAGTCAATAACACCAACTAATTACATAGATTTTATTTAAGTGCAAAAGTTCAAAGTAAAAACGACAAGATATAGTCTCAATGCTCAAGAATTTCAATCTGACTATACTGCGGGCCCCGGCCTATTTATATCCAATTCTAAGCGGGTCTAGCCAGGGACTTGGCTGGGGACAAGGATGCAACAACTAGGATATCTTTCATCTATCAGGATACCCATCAAATATAAACGGATTTAGTCAACTGCAGTGGCCGGGGAATAGGATGCAGCAGCTAGGATAGCCTACATTTACCAGGACAAATCAATAGAAACAATTGGTATCATGTATATGTGCGTGTCTGCAGACTTTATTGTCCATTGTAAATCGAACAGGACCAGGATATCTATCAATAGTGCATGATGTACATGCCTGCAGAACTAATTGTTAATTCAGCAAAAAGGATACAAATCGAACACGGATGATGTACATGTACCAATTGTTTACGACAATATGTTAGAAACGGCATCACAAAATCAAATTTAGGACTAACTTTGTTACATTCGCCATATTCATCCAGAGTTTTCTACTAAGTAGAAAACTCTAAAAGTATAGAGCTATGCAACATTTAACATTTCATTATTCAAAATATGCATAACTAAAACTAAACAATTAAAAATATTACACAGAATATACATTGTCTATATAGTCCTATACCCTATGTTTACTAAATAAAATATTGTCAGTCTGTTTTAGTTGTCCTGCTCTCTGGCTTCCCTGGCTTCTCTGGCGCGTCGATCTCTTTCCATGGTCAAGATGGCCCTAAGAGTTCTTGCCCTTGGAGTTTCTGTTTCGGTGCTGCTCGACGAATCAGGCTCACGTTGAACATTGTCACCACTGGGTTGAACTTGTGCCCCGGAGGTGATATCCCGGCGGCTCCAGCCCTGATCGCACAACATATGGGCCGTTCGATTTCCAATCTCCACGGCGAGGTGCCCAACGTAACGATTCAGCATATCGGGAAAATTACGCCTTATAATGTTCTCGGAGAGTTCTGATATCATATGCTGCAAAAATTCTTCGTCAGTGACAGCTCCCATGACAGCACTCGTTTTGTTCTCACTACAATATAGGAATGTTGTATAGTAATAAGTCAGTGTGTCAAGTTCAATATAATTAGTAATGTAAGCACTTTATGATAAGTAGTCATTTATTTCAATTGAATGTAATTGGTTTTCCGCCATACGACACTTGAGGTTAATGAGCGTCCTTGTCACTATTTGTTTGTTGGTGTTAAGACATAAGGATAAGTGGTTTGTACGACTTGTCTCTCCAACATTTGCGACGCGGCATCGGTAGATGAGTTAGTCCCCTCTGTCCTCATAGTTTGAAGCTCGACATCTGTCGAATCCGGATGCTGCCGCCCAGATGGTTGTCTCTTTATACACCTTTTACACAAGCAACTTGGCAGAACTTTAGACTTAAGGCAAAAACAACTTAAAACAATTGCAATAAGTACCAGCAATAGCAGCCCAGAGCTAATAATATACCAAATATTAGTCCCCTTTTCTACGTCGTTGTCAGTCAATGAATTCAATTCACTCAACAAAGTGTCTAGAGGCATGTCCTTTATGTCAGTCAATTGTCGAGGGATTTTGATACTTGACACATTTGGAAATTCATCCCTGAATGGTTGCCAAATAATTGTATTTGTGAAATTTGCAACTTTCAATTTAGAATATTGGTTATTAGAAATATTGGTTTTACCAACAACGAAAGGTTCGGAAAGCGTAAAGTGCATATTAGACGCAGTACATCCGTCGTTTACCATAAGTATGTCAATTGTCGAGTTCGTACGGACTTCAGTTTGTGTACCGCGGCATACTAAAGCAAAGCTCAAACTCGTCCGTGACATAATTAACCAAGTGAAGTCAAGTAAGTGTTTAGCTTGTGGCAACATTTCATGCGAAACCTGAACAGTGCAATAATCTAGCTTTTCTTTATCGCCTAAAAATAGATCAAGAATACATGTTCTATGTATGTTGACTGGGAATTCAGGACTTATTATAGTACAAAACTTTGTACTTTCATGACCACAAGTTTGTGCCTCAAAATCGGTAAGCAGATGATACTTAGTTCTTGCTTTATTGATCAAAAATGCTCCTGATTCTAGTTTATATGTCGCAAGAAGATCTTTTGTTTTAGACCCTACTCCACGTACAATAGGTATGGGCGAAGGGACTGGAATTGACACAGCGTTATAAACTTCAAAATAACGATCCAGTCTTATTATTGGGATAAAGAGTATGTATGATGATTATCTTTCCATCCATGAACATCGTTTCCACCTTTAAAAATCTGTAAAATTGCCAAATTTCAGTTTTTGGGTTAGCCATTAAGGACATAAGGTCAGGCAAGGCCTCTTGAATTTCAAGTAGTAATTTTTGTAATTGATATGGGTTGATAATTCTGACGGAAAGTTTCCCTAAGGCTAGAAAATCTAGATCAACACTTAACTTTGAAAGAAATGATTTTGCACTTTGGATCAAAATTCTTATCTCATTTATCAACAGATTTAAGCGACTGTATACTTCTATAAATCGACGATTTTCGTTTATCTTACGTGCTAGTTCCTGTGTAATCATATTAATCTTCTTATCCATTTCGCGTACACTCCCAATAATTTCAATTATTGACTGTCTGTTATCTCTTATCAACGTTCAGGATTCGTTGATAATAGTTAGACTCTGTTCAACAACATGTATTATTTTCTTCTGATTAAAGGAAAGGGAGGACACTTGACCTCGTATATTTTTCAAATCACTTTCACTCACGACTCCAAACAGCCATGACAACGCGTCACCTATAAAAGGCACTAAACTTCTTCGCTTTCTGATATTTTGAGAAAAGGTCATAAAATTCTTCAAATCTGTTTTTATTTCTTGTTCGAGGTCTCTTAAATAGTCTACCTCGTGCAAAAAGCCATCAAGTGCATTTCGGAAAGGTTCAAGGTCTGCTGATTTTAAATGCTTTGATTTCGACACATCTAACGCAGTTATTACTAACTTGAAATCTTCTGTTAATCGAAGCATAAGATTATCAAAATTCTCAAAATCAATGACAAGGGTTGCTAGCCATTTTGCCCGGGTAGAACTTATGTCATTTGTTTTGACAAATACAACATTATTCCTAACAAGTATAGCATTTGCGACGAGCGGCATGCACGGTCGTCGGTCTATACGACAGATAAAGAGTATTGCTGCCAAGATGCCTAGTATAAAGATGCATTTCGCCATCTTTATTCCTAAAATATACAAAATATTACTTTAATTAACTAAAAATGTATCTACACAAGATATACGTCTACAAAAGGTACCTTTTCACAGGACCAGTCTAAACACATGTCGGATTAGACAAAAGTGTAATAATCAATTACATCCTGTATTTAATTTGAATCTTCGTCACGCTTTTTCCGTGACCTTATTCTACGTCTAAGCTCAATCAATGGTATATCAGATTCTGAACTCGAATCTTCTCGCTCTATGCGACATTTACGTTTATAAAATCTTTTTTCAGACCCATCGGAAGATGATTCATTTTCCGACTGGTCTGATTCTGGTGAGATTGGTGGGACCACATAATTGCTTGGCCTTAATTTACGCCCTGTCTTATCTTCAGGTATTTCCCATTCGTCTACCTGTGCTAATCGTAAGTGTTCAGCATGTACTTTAGTAGTGCTTCCGTCTAATTGATTTTTGACTATAAATGTAACTGGCGAAGTTTGCTGAATTATGCGAAAATAAGGTTTGTATTTGATATCAAGTTTATTCTTCCGTAAATGGTTTTTAACATAAACAGGATCACCCACTTGAAATTGTATATCACTTGACTTCCTATTTTGATATTCATTTCTCTTTTGTTTTGCTTTCTTTCTATTTTTGTGCACTAGCATTAAAGCCCTATGTTGTTGTTCGAGTGCTATTTTATGGGGATCTTTACCTTGATACTTACGTCGTGGTCGAAGTATAGTATCAAGAGGGAGGATACATTTTCTGTTGAATAAAAGGAAGAAAGGTGAACATTTTGTTGACTCATTTATTCCAAACCTTATAGCACTCAGTGCAGAATTTACAGTAGTATCCGATGGTGCCTTGTCAACCTGTATTACTTTTGACATAATGTCGACCAGTGTCCTATGATATCGCTCTATCAAACCATTACTTTGTGGTCGGTAGTACGACGTAGTCACGTGGTGTATATTAAGTTCCGCCAGAGTTTCTTTTACTACTTGGTTAACATTTTTTGAACCATTATCAGACAATATCTCAAGGGGACATGAATAACGGGGCACTATCTCGTCTATAATAAGGTGAGCTATGGTTTGAGCACTTTTGTCAGGACTCGGAAATGCTTCCGGATAGCATGAATATAAGTCAATTATTGAAATAAGGTATTTGTTTCCGGTCGGGGACATAAGAAAAGGGCCGCTTACGTCAATATCACACTTAGCCCAGACAAAAGGTGGAGTATCTGTTTCCTGTACTGGTGGCCTAGTTTTCTGATTACTTCGCATTTGACAAACCATACAAGACGTAACAAAATGGGCTACGTCTTTATACAGGTTGCACCAGTAATACTTTGCCCTTATTGCATCATATGTTTTGTCTATTCCCATATGACCCAATGTCCTATGCTATTCAGACAAAGCATTTTCTTGCAGATGTTCAGGAATGCATAAACGAAGTATAGGTTCTGCATCTACATTTGAAATGTAGTATAAAATATTATCTAGCACTAAATGTTTCTTGGCGAGTGAGGGAGATAAAGATTCATCTTGCAACCCTTGCTTAATTTGCTTAATGTACTCGTCCTTCTCTTGCTCAACAGTCATGTCAAGGGGTTCATAGTAACTTGGTTTTTCAACTTTATCAGAAACCTGTGGCTCACATCTTGCGAAATGTTTTGGCTCAAATCTATTTGAATTCAATACATTAACGTGATACATGTGACCACTTACATCTGGATCATGTAATTCTGAATCATCACTCAATCTTGCTTTAACTGGTATTCTAGAAAGAAGATCAGCAGTGGTGTTAGACGAACCTGCAAGATACTCAATTTTACAATTGTAACCGGAAATACTCAGAGCCCAAAGAGAGACCTTTTTATTCTGCATGGGTGATTCAAGCAAATACTTAAGAGGTTTACGGTCACAATAAATTGTGAACTCGGCATTGTGTAAATAGTGGTCTAATTTTTGCAAACTATAGTAAATAGCATAAGCCTCTTTTTCTATAACAGACCATCGTGTCTGCGTGTCACTTAACCGATGAGAAAGAAAATGAATTGGGCGTTCTACTTCTACACCATTTTCTATAATTGTTTGCGTCAAGCATGAGCCAATGCAGCTGTTACTTGCATCCGTATACAGCTTGTACGGTAAATTGATATCAGGAAAAGAAAGTAAAGGTAGTTGTACTAAAATTTCCTTTAATTTATCAAAGGCTTTCTGACAATTTGCATCCCATTTAAATTTTGCATACTTCCTGGTTAGAGCAATGATTGGTTCTGCGACACTTGAAAATTGTGGAACAAACCTTCGATAGTAACTGCACATACCAATAAAACTTCTTACTTCACGAACGGTCGTTGGGGGAGGGAGAGACCTAATAACATCAACCTTTTTCTCTTCCGGTTGAATGCAATTTTCATTGATAACAAAACCAAGATAATTTGTTTCCTTTTTCAAAAAACTACACTTACTAAGCTTCATCTTGAGATTATGTGTACGCAAACGATCGAAAACTTGTTGAATGTGTGTCAAGTGTTCTTGAAGGGTATTTGAATAAATTAAGATGTCATCGAGATAAGCGGTAGCAAAATCACTTAGTCCCTCTAATACTCTATTCATTAGCTCTTGGAACACGGACGGGGCATTACAAAGGCCGAATGCTGAAACGTTAAATTCGAAGAGACCTCTGTGGCATGTAAAAGCGGTCTTTTCCTTGTCATTTTCGTCCATTTTAACCTGCCAGTAACCTGATTTTAAATCTAAAGAACTAAAATACTTTGCCTTTCCCAATTGAGCCAAAATGTCATCTATTACAGGAAGTGGGTATGAATTGAGTTTAGTGATTTTATTAAGAGCCCTAAAATCTACACAAAATCTTTTCGTCCCATCTTTCTTATCCACAATAACTACAGGAAACGACCATGCAGACCTGCTTCTTTGAATTATTTTTGATTCCAACATTTCGTCAATTGCCTTATCAATAACATTTCTATTATTCAACGGTGTTCGGTAAGGTTTAAGTCTAATTGGATCATGGTTTCCTGTTTCAATTTTCATCTTGACTGTATCAGTTTGACCTAAATCTGCGTCTGTTTTTGCAAACAAATCCATGTTTCTTTGTAGTATACTTTTTAAGTGTGTTTTGCATTCAGAAGGAACATTTAGTTTCTCAATGTCATCTAGATCCAATTTAACAGAGCGTTTTAAAATGGGGTTTTCCGGTACTTGATTTTGATCTTTTTCTGTTATACTCGAAATGTGTGTTGAACAAATTCGTTGAATGCGAGCTACAGGAGTTCCAGGCTTGAAAGCTATTGTCTTATTAGTATTGTTGACAAGCATAACAGGTAATCTACGATTATTTGAGAGCTTTGCAACAGAATCCATCATTAATAATCCAGGTTCAGAACCAATGTTTCCTTTCTCAATAGGGGAAATTTCATAAAAAGATCCTATTGGTAAGTCATTGTGATTTCTAATCTTACATTGACAAATATGTGCAGATTGAGGATAGATCTTAATTTTCTGTCTCAGTCTTGCGATGGAAGCAATATGCATGTCATCTACAAGAGATACATATGTCCCATTTACCCTAATACATCCCAAATCATGATATACTCTCACACCACGTGACTGCAGCCAATCTAAGCCTATAATTATGTTGCGGTTAAGATTACGAACTACATAAAACTTATGGCTCATTTTTAATCCCCCGAGACTAAATTCAATTTCAGCCAACCCATCAATATGCAAAGGGGTATTTCCTGCCGTAGTTAAATCTAACTTATGCTTTTGTAATTTAGGTTTACTTTTCAGAGCGTCATACACACGACGATGGATAAGTGAAACTTCGGCACCCGAGTCCAAAAGACTTCTGTATTTTTGTTTTTGAATTTTTACTAAAAGAGAGTTTGGACCTTTGACAACAGAATTAATTTGAATACACCTTTTCTTGTGCCGCCGTTTGTTACAAGTTTTACTTCCCACATCAGCTGTCTGGTGTGAGAAGTCAACTAGTTTAAAGTTTGGTTATTACTTCCTTTATTGGGACAATATCTAGCTATGTGACCTAATTGCCCACACTCATAACACTTAATGTTTTTCCTACCAATATGCACTTGACAATCTCCGACCGCTGCATTGATACTCGCCTTTCTCAAACGACAATCTTTTAATAAGTGTCCTATCTTTTTGCAGTAATGACATTTGAGTTTTTGCCTTGAATGACCTATCTCCATAGGGGTTTCTTCCCTAGAACTTTTGAAATCAGAACCTCCTAACCTAAGCGCGAAGCGTTTTCTTAAATTTTGTTCACCAGTTGCAATTTTCACAGCTTGGTTGAAAGTATCAGGGTTTTCCCTCATAATTTTCATTTTCATGAAATCCTGTGTCAAGCCATCTATAAAATAGCCTATTAAATCTCTTTGCAATTGGTCAGATGCATCCTCTGCCAGAGCGAGTAAACGCTCGGCATAAACTTGTATAGTCTCACCAGATTTTTGTTTGGCCCTACGCAAGAGTAATAAAGCATGTTGTTGGTCAACGACTTCTCCAAATCGAAGTCTTAACTCTGCTTTATTTTGGGCCCAAGTGTGTGTTGGATTTCCTTCAAAGTATCTTTTAAGGAAATCGCTAACGGGACCAGTGCTAGATTGATAAGCAATATATTTAATCGAGTCAGCTGCACCTATCAAAGTTGCATATTTTTCAATACTTTTTATCCAACTTTTAAACTGTCGTGCGTCCGTCCCATCAAACGTCTGCACAATCTTAGCGACACCCTGAGCCCCTACTGCTGTAGTTAGATTTTTTATTTGACCTTCAACTGATCTACATAAGTCGACAAGTTCTGCCATGCTTAGCAAAAAGTAATATAAATTGACTTACGATTTACAGCTCTAAGGTCTCGCTCCAACCCAGATCCTAGTGTCACGGTACCAAATAACGTTATGTGGCCCTACAGCAATCGGTCAGCCCAGGGGGTCGTCTCGCTAAGTCAATAACACCAACTAATTACATAGATTTTATTTAAGTGCAAAAGTTCAAAGTAAAAACGACAAGATATAGTCTCAATGCTCAAGAATTTCAATCTGACTATACTGCGGGCCCCGGCCTATTTATATCCAATTCTAAGCGGGTCTAGCCAGGGACTTGGCTGGGGACAAGGATGCAACAACTAGGGTATCTTTCATCTATCAAGATACCCATCAAATATAAACGGATTTAGTCAACTGCAGTGGCCGGGGAATAGGATGCAGCAGCTAGGATAGCCTACATTTACCAGGACAAATCAATAGAAACAATTGGTATCATGTATATGTGCGTGTCTGCAGACTTTATTGTCCATTGTAAATCGAACAGGACCAGGATATCTATCAATAGTGCATGATGTACATGCCTGCAGAACTAATTGTTAATTCAGCAAAAAGGATACAAATCGAACACGGATGATGTACATGTACCAATTGTTTACGACAATATGTTAGAAACGGCATCACAAAATCAAATTTAAGACTAACTTTGTTACAAGACCTCTCCTCCCACGCCATTGCACTGTTATACCTCTTCCTGTGAAGTCTTGGTTCTTGGCTTCCAAACCAGCCCAGTACACGTAGGAGGACCCAACAACCACCATTTTGGTTTTTTCTGAAAAATCTTAAAATCTCATACATGAAATCTTTATTCATGGTTTACAATCTGATATACTTTGTATAAGCCTGGGATTGCCACCTCCCTGCTCTCATGATTTCATTTTCAGTCTTTCCAGTGTTAGCTAGGTGTGTGGCCCCGCCTATTCTAAAACTGTGGGATCTAAGGTGGTTTACTGAGTTGATGAATTTGAGTGACTTTGACATTACGGCATTGAATTGGTAACGAGTTAATGACTTCCCATTCAGATGGACAAATAGGTCATTGTTTGGTGTGTTTGCACGATACATTAAATATTGCCTCATGCAGGCTATAGGAGAGTATGTCGTGTCGTTATTTTGAAGAATAATATTCACTGATTTCCCATGCTGGTCTGTTTTTGACCATTTTATTTTAAGACTTAACTGGTTGTTTTTTATTTCTACATCCTGCAACTTGATAACTTTTTCATTTACCGCCTTATTGTTTGTTTGAGTAAATTCTCCTATCCAGAGTAGCGCAAAAAAGGCGAGAGAAAATACTGGTTGAAATAGGCATTGCTTGTATGAGTTTTGGCAAATGTGCTTTAAACTTCTTAGCATGGCTGACAAAGTGTCCAGGGTTATTGGGGCTCTTGTGTCTGGCCTGACACCCTTTAGCCTTTTTGCGCCTCTAGTGGTTTCGACACCAGGAAAGATTTCGTTGTGTCAGTGACTTGATTGAGTTTATAATTATAGGAAATGGCTGACATGTATGTACAGATTGTTGATGCTGCTATTTTGTTAAAAACCAAATATGACACAAAGTTTAGGAGGTCGGAACAGGGTACGGGCCATGATTTTTTAAGATTGTATAATTCTCTGAAGGCATCCAACTTCTGTAGTGCCACGGCGTATGTATTTTTGCTGTTTTGGGCTAGCGAGTTTGATATAAGACCTTTTGATATACCTGTTAAATGTCCCAAAGATGGTATGGGACCCTGACTGGAGCCATTGCTGCATCTGGTGCTGCTTCTCTGAACCGTCCCCACTGTGAACGAGAGATTGAGTCTGCTATAACATTATCTTTAGAGGAAATATATGTGGCCTTTATGCGTATGTTGCTTGATAGTAACTTAAGGACCATCTTTCTAACCAGGTTCATTACCCTTTCTGATTTGCATGTCTGAGTGTTTATTATTTGGACCACTGCCTGGTTGTCTACATGAAACTTAACCCATTGATTCTGTAAGCTTTTTGCCCAAATTGTAATGGCAGCCACAACCGGAAAAAGCTCCAGAAGTGTCATGTCTCTAGTGAGGCCTTCGGTCACCCAGCTGTGGGGCCAAGTACCGTGAGCCCACTGCCCTGAGAAGAAGATGCAGAAACCCCCATTTGCCCCCCCCCCCCCCCCACATGAATCTGTGAAAAGTGCAAGCTCTGAATCGGTATGCCACTCCCTGTTAGAGATTAATGTAACCCCATTGTATGTTTGTAAAAATGACAGCCAAAGATTCAGGTCAGCCTTCATGTTTTTGGAAACCCGCAGCCTATGGTGTGGCTTTTTAATGCCAATGGTTGCATTGATGAGTCTTCTACAGAAGGCTCTGCCAGGGCAGATAACCTTGCAGGCAAAGTTTAACAGGCCAAAATGGATTGCATTTCCCTCAGCGTGATTTTGTTGGATGATAAGGCCTTTAATATTTTCTGTCTAAGGCTGACAATTTTTTCTTCTGGAAGCCTCATTGTCATTTTAATTGTATCTATCTCGACCCCCAGGAAGGTTATGCAAGTTTTGGGCTGCTCTGTTTTTCCTCTGCTAGAGGGACACCGAATTGAAAACAAATAGATTGGAAATCTGATAGTATTGCTCCGAGATTAGGACTTTTGCTCCTTTCCCCAAAAAGGAAATCAAAGGAGATAGTGTAGTATTTTTCGCTACCCGTCTTTTGACATAAAACCCATTGTAAAAAATGCAAATTTTTCCCAAATTGCGCAACTAGCAGACGACCCCATTGGCAGCATTTTGTCGTAGAAGTAAGAGTTTTCAAACTTGATGCCGAACAGTTCGAAATCTGCCGGGTTGATTGGAAGTAGGCGAAATGCTGACTTGATGTCCGTTTTGCTTAAATATGCTCCCTTTCCCAACCTTACGACCATATCGGCTGCCTGATCAATGTTTGAGTATGACACCGAGCAATATTTTTGATCAATAAAGTCGTTAATGGATGTGTTGTCGGGGTACGAAAGGTGATGGATCATTCTGAAATCTCCGTCTTTCTTTGGCGTAAGGCCTATTGGGGAAATTTGTAATGAATGGAATGGGGCAATTTTGAAAGGGCCAGCTATCCGGCCTAGATTTACTTCTTTGTTAATTTTCTCCCTTAATATTTCTGGGTATTGGTTTGCGCTGCACAATTTTTTTGAATCTCAGATTCTTGGTCCCGTGTAATTTAAAGAAAAACCTTTTGTTAAACCATATTCAAGGGAGGCGGCATCCTCATGTCTATAATTCTTTAAGTAATTTAAGATTGTCTTTACCCTCAATGGAGATTTTCCTAGTTCAAATAACTTTATTTTGTTATTGTTTGTGATTCCTACAGATTGACTTTGGGTGGTTCCCCCCGCATGCTTGACAGGTATGGCTGAATCTGCAATTTGGTATAAATGGACATTTATTACCCGAGTTAAAATAGTTGCATTTAGGTGGATTACTTGCTTTTTTCGTTGGATTGAACTGTGTGGAGGGCTTGCTGAATTGAGGTTGTTGCACGTAATTGCTGTTTTCGGCTCTTACATACAGCAGCCAAAATTCATCATTAATAACGCCCCATGAAGACAACGGGTTGTTGGCCTTTCGCAACCTAAATTGTTCATCATATTGAATCCATCCCGACGACCTGTTGGCTGCAAGCTTTATATCCCTCATATATTTAAGCAGTTCTTGTGCCCTCTCGGGGTCCTTTCAATTACTACGCTCATGTAGATCATGAAACCTGAGGCCCATTGATCTATGCTTATTTTTTGAGGCTCTTGTTTGGTTGGTGCAATGCATAGCCTCCCATTTTGTATAATGACCTCGCCCGAAAGCGATTGTAGGCCTGGACTTTCTGCCAGATTGGCTTGTTCTCTAGCAGACTTCAAGAGCGTAGGAATGTCAACAAATTGCCCTTCCCAAATTTTTCCCTTTATTTTTAGTGGTACGTTACAACCTATTGGATCAAATACACTAGTTTGCTGAACTGGCAGCCAAGGATTTTCATAGATGTTATCACCAGCTTATGCCCGATTCGTTTTCTTGGAAATACCTGAATTCTCTTCTTTTCCTTGTTCTTCCTGTATGCAGACCGCTGCCCTTACCCTTTTGGCAGCCTTTGGTTGCCCCTTTGTTTGGCTTTTCCTCTTTGGTGGCATGATGATGACGGATTTTTCTTCTGGTTAAAAAATTGCGTCCGATTCTTAGAAATATGGCCGATGGAAAGGGAGATAATTCCCGTTGCCTCGTTGTCTCCCACTCTACCAAGGGAGACTAATCCTGCAAGGCCTTACCAATTTTTACCTGTAGTTACTTCCCTTTGACCAGCAGATATCTCACAAATAGATTTAAACTGGATTATAAGATATAAAATCCTATAATCTTTATTAAAAATCAGCTGATAAAAAGTTATTGGCGACGAACCATTTTTTTCAGCTGATTTCCAACACACGTATCTACCACATTCATCTTATTAATCCTGTCATTTTCCAGTCTTCTCTGTTTCAAACTGAATTCATATAGTTCTAGTTCTAGTATAAAAATGATAATTGTCGATTCTATGAAATGGCTGTACAACGTGAATCCCCATTCATGTTCACATATACAGTCGACACTCGTTATGTCGACATCGGATAAGTCGAATTTCCGCTTAAGTCGAAGTTCAAATCTGGTCCCGTCCTCATCTATTGACATAGTTCTTTGTCAAAACAAAATAATTTCGAACTGAATATAGCCATTGAAATATAGTAGGAAAAGGATAGAAATTGCTCGACACGAGCAATTTCTTTCCTTTTCCTACTATATTTCAATATTATTCGTACTTGATAAGTTTCAAAAACGGTCAAATATCAAATTTATCGAAGCCGAACAAAATCGGATGTGTCGAACTCCGGATATGTCGAGGTATTTTGACGGCCCCCCGACTTCGACACAACGAGTGTCGACTGTATATCATTTATTTTTACCTTTAAAATTCGCGACAACATCCTTCTTTGTTCATGCACAATGAATAGTTTGAAAAGTAAGTAGATCTAGACACTGTGAAGTCTTTTCCTGCTTAACCAAAAACGGGATAATTTTGGATTGTTCCTGAAGTTGCTACAACTGGCAAAATAAGAGGACAAAGTACAGTAAATATTTTATGTTTAAGAATAGAAAATATTGAGGGAAAGGAAAAAATGATTATCACCTGCAAAATCTTCGTTTCTCTCAATGTTTTTTTTTTTCCAAAATATTTCTACTTGAGACCATGTATTGTTTAGAAAAGGGTTAGCCGAATAAACGTTTTACACGTGTGAAATATAATCCATCTTGTCATGAAAAACGGAGATATAAGATCGGATTCCGCATCCTAACCCGTTACCAGACGACAAAATTTTAGACTATACCAAATTCACGGACATCGCAGAAAACAAATGAAATTCAAAGGCCGGGTCACATACGATTTCGTGTCCATTCCGGCTAAAAACCTGAAAATAATTTGGACGTGGTTGGACGTAGTAACTTTTGGTCAATTTCGCTTTAGCCGTGCTATGGACGTGTTATGGACGTGGTATGTCCGCCGGTGGCTGTTCCACTACCGAATCACTGCCGTACCACGGCCTGCAACTTCGAATCGCGTCTTGTTTTCAAACGCACGACAAAATCCCGCGTCCGCAACGCATCTGAATCACTTCCAAAGCACTGTCGTAGCACTGTCATAGCGCTGCCATTCCTATTTCTTATCGTGGCCCAGCATTTCATATTCCGTTGTACTTTATAATATCAATTTGGGCTATGATTTATCCATTCGCTGTGCAAATTTCATCCTTTGAAGGAAACATTATAACGTTTTTCGATCTGAAACTCTCACATTTTTAAAACGGTTCAAAAACATATAATTTGGATAATGTCGTTTTGCAGCCTCATCAACGTTAAAGTAAACCATTCTCATCTCCAAACTGACAGGAACTACATCTATTCTCTTGTTCTCTCAAGAATATATATTTAATACAAATTCTGTTCTCTTACCGGAATATCATCGTCATTTTGGTGTATCTCGGGCACAGATATCAACATTACACTGAATCTCCAGACACGATTGACTCTCGGTCAGGTTTATCTTCTGCCCGATCAAGAATCGATTCCCGATCAATTTTCTACTCGATCGCCCATGAATATTTCAACATTAAAGGCGCGTTCCCATTGCCGACCAAATCAAGCTCGATCAAGCGATCGAGTACTGATTGAACATGGTCGGCAAGAGTCATCGGGACGATCGAACGGCAAAAATGATCAGGAATTAATCGACAAGAAATAAAGAATAAGTCGTGTAAATACATTTGATCGAGTTTAATCGGGTTTGATCGGACAATTTAGGCGATCGAGTTGATCGAGTTGATTTGGTCGGCAATGGGAGCGCGGCTTAAAAAAGCCATTTTGGAAGCCCGAGCGTTGCAGATCAAACACGATAACCCCGACCACTCTTTATCACCCATGTCGAACAACCTCAATCAGTAATCAAACGATTGATAGGGTTTTGATCGAGTTGATTTGATCGGCAGTGGGAACCTAGCGCCAAAACAGTCAAAACGGCTAGTCTTTGCAGTTTGTAGGAAAATTAAATACACAACCAAAGTTTATCATGCCAAAGCAGAAGGGTTGTCGAGCAAGCTAGTAAAAAGAAAGAAAGAAAAAAAAAAAAGACAAAATGGTGGTACGACACCGAATTGATTGGCCAAACTGTATCCTTTCGATCAGGTCGAAAATCAAATGAGCCCAAAAACATTTTACACAGTAAAAAGTATTTGAGTATTTTTCCATCAATTATCTAACATATCTTGAGATATCGCATGTTTTCTACATGCATGACGAACTCTTGTGGTCAAGAAATCGACCCTTTTAGCCCCAATGAAAACACCAAAAACAACCAGTATCGAGACAAACAAAGATTTTGATTGCCTGACAAAGTCCGGAGTTGAATAAAATAGACGGAACAGCAGCCAAACTATAGCTCGACTTATCGCCAATCGAAGTCGGCCAAAGTGTAGTAATGAACAGTCTCGGAACTATTCGTTACTCCATGTCCTTATGCATTTACACCTCCAGTGACTAGATTCAAGTAGCATACTAAATGGAAAGGCGCGTGCAACGCGTCGTTCAGAAAGCTGTAAGCAACTATTAAAGATCAGATGTCAGTACAGAGAGGGGTAAACTTTTCTGTTACTGATGCTAACAGTTTAGACATTAGACCGCAAACAGATCCTAGAGTAGCTGTGGGCAGTACATTTTAACTTTTGCGTCTAAACACGTCTGTCTACGTCCATAACACTGCCGGAGCTTATCGCGTCAATTCCGCGTCCGTTCAACCGGGTTACCGCGTCTGTCAGCCGTGGTTTGGCCGCGGTAAAATTTGTGTTCAGTATTTTTACCCCGTCCAAAATCATTTTCATTTTATTCTGCGATCTACAATTTCCATTTCACTTCCATATCACGACCGTAGT
Organism: Fragum sueziense; assembly: GCA_963680895.1. NCBI lineage: Eukaryota > Metazoa > Mollusca > Bivalvia > Cardiida > Cardiidae > Fragum > Fragum sueziense. The sequence goes on along the minus strand of OY804602.1, from coordinate 19,228,878 downwards.
ACTGCCACATCGGCGTCCATTCCAGCCGTGATATGGATGCAGAATGGACGCGGAATCATATGTGACCGGGCATTTACTATATTCTGGGTATCTCTGGTTAGAAAACATTGGGGGATAAAGAAGCTTTTCCACATAATTTTCAAAAGTTACTTCGCAAGGGGGGGGGGGGGGGATCAAAAGGTGTCATTTTGTTTAAAGGATTGTAGGAACTAAATTTTTGTAACACATGGTCTTATTTTGAAAATAAAGAAATGAAAAAAAAAAAAATATGTGAACATTTTGTGCAAGTCACCTTTTATATATGGCTAAAAATAGACTAGGTCAAAGAGTGGATAAGAAATGCGACATCCATTGCAGAATTTATCGAGAATCCCTTTTTAAATGTATACATAGCGCAAGTTAAGATAAGTCAGCACACGCTCTTTCGACATTTGTTTCTGTTAAGGTAATCTACCCCTAATGAGATTCGCCCGACGTCGCAATTATTCGGGCGATGTCGAAAACACTCGGCGGTGTAATTTTTCACCGCCAAATGTTTACTATCGCACCCTAATAAGTTCGGGTCATACGTAACGACGACGTTCGAAAAAATCGATGTTTCATGAATCTGAAAATGGCCACATTACGAGTATTCTACCTAAAGTTGACCATTTCTAGATAAATTTAGGCGTCAGAACATCACGTGAGCAGTCTGAGCATATATATAAATGGTAAAGAATGGAATGATCATGTACATAATTGACCAAACGCCAATCGACAGATCGCTCCGCCCAACATAGAATTTAAGACAAACAATGGGGATGTGATCGTCAATACGGAACGATTTTATCCAGTTAATCGTGACGTAAATTCGGACAAACAAAAAGTATTTCGTAGGTGTTGTTATAAAATCTCGTAACTACGGCTTGATTTAAGCCGTAGTTACGAGATTTTATAACAACACCGACGGTTTATCAAAACATAACAGTAAATCAAGTATATTTTAAGCACAAAATTCTTTGCCATTGGCATGTCGATTGTTTTGATTGTCAGTCAACAAATCGATACAATAACACGTGCAAAGAAGAACAATTGGGACGTGACATTTTTTCTGATCGTCCATTGGCTAATCGATGTTTTTGATTGACTTTCGGCGTTTGGTCAATTCTTTTTATCTTTCAACTAGCCAAATATCGGGGTGATATCGCCCATGTGATAATTTTTTTGTTATCACATGGATATTTTTAGAATATGACGACATGGCGCGTAAGGATACACAGCAGGAACTATTTCCGACCCAGATATACACCCAAATACACTTCCAATTTGTTACTAAAAATAGCAACACTTTTTGATGCCAGATCGAGGCTCTGACCCAAATGTGAGTAAAGCATCCAACGTACAATGGAAATGAACGGAGGAAAGAAGAAGTTTAAGAGGAATCACACACCGTTTAGTGGTGATTCCTCTGTGAATCTCGACGGGATATCATTGACTGACTTCCATTTATGGCCTTTATCGGCTTTTAAGTCATTTTTGATCCTCCGAAAAAGCAGTATCCTCGGATCTTTCGAGGACCTAGCCGCAAGGTTAAACTGTCATATTCACGTTACAAACCCCCTTCCCCAACAAAAAAAGTACGAAACATGCCATTTTCAGTGTGAAGATGGTTATGTCAGTGCCGAAAGGTTTATGAAGAAAGATGATTCATTATGGTAGATCAATTTGATAATAAAAACATAGCTGTTAAAGCCCATTTCCCAAACGACAAATTATTTAGACTTTTCAAGTTTGACATCGGCTTAACCCTTTCCTAAACGGCACCTGATTCAATTTGGAAGCTCTTGCAGATAACAGAATGGGTATCATGAAAGTAGGTTTTTTTTAAGTGCAAGGGCGGATCTAGAGTGGGGGGTGGGGTCGGGATGTCCGCACTCCCCTCCCCCGGAATCAGCCATAAATTGAATGTTGACTATATAATTAAAGCGTCAATATATAATTTAACACATTTTTTTAAGTCATCATTTGGGCGTGGACCCCACCCCCACCCCCCCGGCAATTGGGCTTGGACCCCCATGAAAAATATAGTAATATAGTAACGAAAACCTTGAGGCAAAAGGAGAAAATGCTGATTAAAAGTAATTAATTATTTTGCCCCTTGAAATGATTTTTGAAACAATCTCTGTAAGACAGTCAAAGACGGATCTAAAAGGGGGTCGGGGGTCCGGACCCCGCCTTGAATAGGTCGAAAATCGAATTTTGACTACACAGCGTTAGTATGGTATCTAACATTACAAAATTCACAAATTTAAAGACATCTTTTGGGCTAGACCTCACCCCCCACCCCTTGAAAAAAATCCTGGATCCGCCCTTGACAGTCAAAACATTAACATTTCTTGTTTGGTAAAAGTTTAAAACATTTTTCTTTTCATTTCTTTTTTTTTTTAATTTAACGCCTCTCAACAATATTTCAGCAATAAGTTAATTTATAATTGTCCACGCTCCGCGGCTGGGAATCCATCCTGTGACCTGTCCATTATTGGCTCTAATCTAGAGCACAAACACATGCAAAATATTACCGCTCACACTTGGACAGTACTAAGGAGCTCACTTGCTCCTGCAAAATTCTTTTTATATGGTTTTCAAAAGCAGTAGCTCATCCTGAACTTGCATGGTGGTAATGGGCGATGGAGACAGGGTACGAATGATTACAAGCCAAAAAATCTCTTTTTTTCAATCAAAGTTGCAAAAATATTCCTGTAACTGAAAACTCTAATAATTAACGCAAATGACTGTATAAAATATTCTTAATACTTAGGCAGAATAAATGAAAACTGCTCGCGCGAAAATAACGACTCGCACAATGAATTATATAGTAAAAAGACCACGTGACCTTTTGTTTGCTCACTTCATGCGCAGGTCACGGTTAAAAATTTGGAACTGTATCAGGGTGTATTGTGACCTTCATTTATTTAGGTCAATACACAAGTTTATGGCTGGGAAATTTCGAGTTTTTAAATCTGCATCAACATTTTTCATATAGGCCTAAAATGCTGTTATTGGTGCACAAAATAATGTATTTAGATGCCCATTAAGCACAAATACAAACGCAAAATATAATCCAAACCACTATTTCTCATCCCATGTAGCATAGAATACAAGACACCTCAGGATTTTCTACAGGATTGGGCCCTTTTTACACACATTTTAATAGATTGGAAAGTTATTGCAGAGAACAAATTTGGATTGGAAAAATAGAGTTTGAATGTTTCTTTAATCATAACACAGAAAGCATTGAGACAAAATGAAAAAAAAATGGTTTTCAACATTTCCTTCTGGTGCCTCAATATTTTCCCATCAGATTTGAGATTTCTTAACATTTTGATGTGTCAAAAAAGGTTGCAGTTTTGTGAAAGGAATACACACACAAACATAGATCTGATTATGAAACTATGATTTTTTAGAGGAAAAAGCACACAACTAGATCTAGATACAGAAATAAATAAGGCAAATAAAAAGTAAACTTGGTCTTATTTGACTGTTTGAACAACATGGATTTTTTTCTTTTTCCATAACAACAGATTTTCATACTAATCCTTATTTTGTAGAACAAAACAAACATAGAATCAAGTGAATTTGTTACAAATTTATGCGGAAGAGTCCTGGGACCCACTGGTTCCCAAAAGGATGAGTCCAAAATTGAAACATTGAAGTCTTTGTTAGACAACGTTGATTACACATTGAAAATAATTTATCAATGAGTCCTGAGAAAAAAATGTGAGTCAGGGACTCGGGACTCGCAGGTGACAAAATCCCTGAGAATCTAATGCAGAAAACTGGAAGGTAAAAAAAAATAGGTCAAATATGAAGTGCCAGTAATTAACATTCAAAAGTTTCTTCTTTTCTCTCCATGTTTTCCTAACTTGAACCTTATCCCAATAGTCTTAGGCATATAAAATAAGGTCTTGAATCTTGTTTGTGACAGATTTGAACCATTCAGACAGCTAAATTTTGGCTTCAAATTTCATGACTATTTAGTAAACAAGGTGTTTAATATAGATAAATGGGGGGAAAAGCTCAAAATCCCTGCATTTAAATGAAGAACTACTTATTCACTGCATTTGGCCTGTTCAAAGTCCACATGACTTTACTAAATATCTTCACTTTGAATTTATAAGGTGTTGCCATTGTAGGTGTTTTAATATGCTTTGTTTACAATATTGGGGTAAAAATGAAATACTCACTGAAAATAGTTGTTATAAATCCCCATGTTCTTATCAAAAATAAAAATCACTTAGGCCTATCAGACCTATTTCAATCATTTGACTACTTGAAATCAATTTTACACTAATATAAAATATGCATGCAATGACTTGCAGGAGAATGTGCCAGCAATGCTGAGTCTGGAGGTTTTTCCTTTCTATAGCTGGAATTGAGATCTCTACTTTTTCACACAAATTCTGTCTGTTTGTGAAGTTGTCTCTCTGGCTGTATTCAAAACCCCAGATTTAGATAAATCATGTTAGGGTTTGATAGTCTCCAGACAGTCTGTTTTGTCTTGAACCTGCATGCTTGTGACATCAAATTCTGAAATTAAAAGAAAATGGTGTTGTTGTTTTTTTTTAATAAATTTGCATTTGCATTTAAAAAACTGATCTAAAATGATTTTATTAAGTGTTCCCAAAGTGAAAATTTACTAAATATCAATCAAACAAAGGTACAAATCAGGAAAGTCAAAATGTTTTCAATTTTGTGGTAGAAAAAAACAAGATCTCAGGCTCTCCCACCCTGATTTCTGTGTCATTCTTTCTCTGTCATTTGCTAATTATTCTTCTCTCTCATGCTATCTTTCTATCTCTCTCTCTCTAGTTATCTATCCCTCTGCAACAATTGGAATTAAAAGAGTTG